>JASTWP010001196.1:0-5000 GCA_030770255.1 Temnothorax ravouxi
AATTAGGCTGTAACCACCTAATTATGCTGTAATCATTTATTTTTGTGCTTATACGTTAAATGACGAACAATGGTAATTTTAGGTTAACAGCAATTTTTCTTTATATAAGAATGCATAAAGAGCGCTTTTTTTCTTTGCTTGCTCCTTGCTAATTTATGAATTTTTTTTAGATTACTGTTTAAATAAAATTGTACATGGTTTTAGGTTAGCGGCAATTTTTCTTTAATTTTATAAGAGTGGTTAAAGAATTTTTATTTGCTTTTTTATTTGCTTTTTCTCTAGATTATTGTTTTACGGCTCAACGCCCGATGTACTGACGATACTCGCGTCGTGCTGCTACCATCCCGCTCCTTCATGGACTGTAACTGTTGCGTCGCCGAAGAACTATAGAACATTCTCAAGTACTACCCTTACCCAGAATCGTTATTGCCAATACGCGCGCTAAAAGAACGATACACCATTGCAGCACGTCGCATTGCTGCGGAAACGTGCGGATGCTCAAAAGAGAGAGAGGGAGACAAAGAGGCGAAAAGGAAGAGAAAAAAGGAAAATTACGCTCGGCGAAGCGCTAAGCGGCCGACTTATCTGTGATTCACGCGATATCGTCAAGTGCTCTTCAGAGGATCGGCTCGGGACGCGCGATTCGCGTTAGCCTAACCTCCGGTGTCTCGCATGTGCGATCTTGGTTAAGCGTCGCGCGGGATGGTGCGCGATCCCGGAGCGCTGGTCTAGCTCGCGGGAGGCTAAGGATTCGCAAAGCGATATCAGCCATTCTACGTATCAGTTCCACATATTTTTATGGGCAGCCATTATTAGTTGGATTGGAATGGCTGTTGTAGTTAGTATAGCCGATGCTATCTGCTTTGATCTCCTTGGTTCGTATTGAGCACTGTTGCACAGATGACGTTGTTATTAAACTACAGCTACTTCGATACGTTTACATATTTCAGGTCATGAAAGAAGGAACGATTACGGGAAACAGAAGATGTGGGGCAGCATCGATTTCGGTATTTTTGGCATAAGCCCAGGCTACCTGATAGACCTTTCCAGCAAGGAGCAATACGACAAAGATTATACTTGTATATTTTATATTATGCTACTGGCCATGGTCGCTGACATAGTGGTGTTTGCAACATTGAAAAAGTTACAAAAGAAGCTCTCAAGTGTTATATAACTGAGACTAAGATAGCACACGGAAGTTTGATGCTTCTTGTTTATCGAGAGAATCCAAAATTGGCAGGTAATGGGGCAGTATCGTTACAGAAAAATCCAGAATGCTCTGTGGACGAGCCGTCGCTATTTCGAGAGCTATTAAGCGTTTTCAAAGAAGAGTGTTGGTATTTGCCTGGTGGTGCATAGGCGCCGGGATATGTACAGGAGTCATTTGGAACTTTCTGTTCTGGTACAGCGAGGACCTGACAGTCAGCTCTCATGTCACGTGGAGTAAAACCCTGCAGGGTATGAATTCTGCGGATATTTCGTTCGTAGCGAATCTTCGAACTTCTCACAACGTTCTCGTCAGCATACGCAAGGAATCTCGAATCACCGTGAACAGCGCCGGGCAAACATGTAACATTCGCAAGAGATAATTAACTCACGTTCGTTCGCATATGAAAATACTCGTATATGATAAACTTATACACGCAATGAAAAATACCGAAGTCGCTCGCATTGATAAACATGTCGAAAAGAAACAATGCACGTACGCATAAGGAACATACCGGGTCACTCGTACACGAAATTGATCATTACAATGCAGATATCGAAACGAAAGATAAAGCAATGTCGAACACTTCACGCAGACGCGTAACGAAGAAATGCCGAAAATGACCGCACAAGCATCACGGATATTTAGCAGCACGTCGACCAACTGTAATAGTTCTATAGGGCTATTCTAAATAAATAAGGCCTTTGTTACACAAGTGTGACACAATTGTGTTTATCAGTCGATCTTTATTGCGTCCTCTCCTCCTCACATACATATACATGTATATATGCGCCATCCGCGCCATCTCCCCACTCTGCTCTCGCAGCACACTACCTCTCTCCTTTTTTATGAATAATGTCGATTAAACTAGTAATTAGTAAGTGGTGAGATAAGTAATTAGATTATCAATTTTGACAAAATAACATTTAAATAATCTAGTAATTATATAGACTTAATAAAAAAACATAATAAACGAATCATAGATTATTATCAGTCAATAAACTAAATGAAAGATTTCTTACAATAACAATCTAACATCTACATTTCCGACCCTAGCGTGTAGTGTTACTTTGGTATGCTATGTAAATTAATCCTCTCCTACTGATTTTCCCTCGGCTTCACTATCAAGTACTCTTTCTGTGTTATTTTTCTTGTCGCTGCATACTGTCCATTCTCCTTCCTTCTTTTTGAGGTGAACTATGTTCCTTCCATACGCTTTACCTGTTTCTTCATTTCTAACTTGAACGTCATTGCCATTTACTCTCACCACTGTATGTGGTGTAGGGTCAAAAATAGATGTAGTTTTGTTTTCTTTAGTGACGTTCTTGATATAAACTTTTTCTCCTTCCATTACCTCATTGTCTGTTGCATGTCTTTTTCTATCGCTGTATTGTTTTCCTTTCTCCTTATTCTCTTTGTCTTTATCTCTAGTTTCTGGACCTATTGGATGATTTTCCAAGTCTAACCACGAAGGTATTTTATCTCGGAACTGTCTGCCGTAGAAAAGTTCAGAAGGTGTTTTCCCCGTTACTGCATGTGGGGTACTGTTATACATTATTAAATATTGTAAGAGATCCTATTTCCAATCTTTCTTTTCAATCTGGCTTATTTTGAGTCGCTTCAATATATCCCTATTCTGTCTTTCAACTTTGTCGTTCATTTCCCTGGCGAAAATAAAGCGTTTGAAAAGCAGAAATTGCAACGCTTGAGCGTTTGAAAACGTCTTTTAAACGCTCAAGCGTTGCAATTTCTGCTTTTCAAACGCTTATGAACTTCCTATTTTCGCCAGGGTTGGGTATGTGATTTCTGCCCAGTGCTCTGAATGTCAACGTGAAGAAATTCAAGCAAGCGCGGGTAAACGGCGGGAGTAACTATGACTCTCTTAAATACTCTTCCGGCGCCAGGGTTGGGTTTCATACGCATTCCAGAAGTTTCGTAAGTATAATACGTATTATACGTATTATACGTAAGATACGTATTGTACGTAGGATACGTATCAAACTATGTATGATACCTCTGATACTATTATAACATAACCTATAAGCATATAACTATAACCTTAACTCTTAACCCTTAACCTCAACCTCGTATATCAATTCAACCGAGGATACTTTGAAAAAAACCTCCCCTCATATATCAAAACAGAGTAACAGATCTATTAAATATGCAGTCTGTAAATAAAAAACAAAAAAAGAGTAATATTAAAAATAATGAAAATGTAAGTATAGTATATGTTTTTAGTATACAGATACACACTATACAGTAATTTCTGTTACTCGCTGTAATTTATAATATATTTTTGCTTTTATCGTGAGGATTTAATTGTAAAGCATGTATGGGCCAATTTGCGGTTATGCCGTAATTTTTCTAATCAATTTTCAACATAGTCACATACATACTGTCACCTTTCAAATTAAACTTTAATTAATCATGAAAGAAAAGTGTATCTATAATATAATTGAAACGTTTTAAATAAAGGATACATATTATTTAATATCTTAAACCAATTAATAAAGTCCACAATTTCTGTTATTATATATAAGTCAAATTCAAATTTTAAATTTAAAGTTCAAATAAAAATTATGTCATAATTTTCAATTTTTTGTATTTCTATTTTACCAATATATTAAATATATTATATGTTTATATGTGTATATCTTATAATGTAATTGTAAAAATTAATATCCCTTTTATTGAGATATGTGTTTATATAGGTTGCTTTTGAAACACATGGACAACGTGGACCTGCACAAAATTTACCAGCTCAGTCGAAGAACGACATGGATATAGCGCTTGCAAAATTCTTTTTTGGTTGCAATATACCATTTAAAGTTGTTGAATCGATACATTTTAAAAATTTAATAGCTGCACTTAATCCTGACTATCACTTACTAGGAAGGAAATTCCTATCTAATAATTTATTGGATAAAGTTCATAAAGAAATTGTTAATGAACGCAAAGAACATTTGAAAAATAGTGAATGTGTGCTGCTTATTGACGGGTGGAAAAATTCTGCGACAAATAACAAGCATGTCGTATGCACTGTTCATAATGCAGATTATAACAGGCAATTTTTTATTGAGTCATATGATATAACAGGACGCTCAGAAAATGCAGAACTATTATTAGAAGTTGTTAATCATTCAATTACTTTATCGAAAGACTTATATAACATAAATATTTTTGCAATAGTATCTGATAATGCGTCGCCCATGATTAGCATGGGTAATAAGAGTAATTTGTGGTACTCAACTTGCAACAGCCATAGTGGCAATTTATTAGCCAAGTCATTAGTAGATGGAGAATTTGCAAATGAAGTTAATGAGCTTTTAAAGGAATTCAAAAATCCTGGTCTGCAGCGTGATATTATAAACAAAGGTGGTAGTAGAATGAATTTAGCCTGCGAAACTAGATGGAGTAGTTATAGAGATTCCTTTAATTGTGCCTTACAAAATTTAAACATAATGAGAAATGTAGCATCAACAGCTTCATACCCTATAAAAGAAAAGGTTCTGGAACTTCTCCAAGATCAAGAGTTTGAATCAAAATTGAAGCAATATATAGAAATATTTAATCCAGTTTGTACGTTAATAAATAGGTGCCAGACGTCAACATGTAATGTTGCCGATGGAACTCAATTATGGTTGACATTAGAAATACCATCAACCGATGAATTCCATGAACATTTGTTAAAAGAACGTTTAAAAAAAGCTGTGCGATCAATAGGAATGGCAGCTAATCTCGTACACCCATCTTATCGAGGTGAAAAATTATCTGCAGAACAATTAAAACA
>JASTWP010001196.1:7500-84828 GCA_030770255.1 Temnothorax ravouxi
TTGCGCAAGTTTGGCCAATTCTCCGTATTTACGTTCTGCTACTGTCCAAAACACCATAACGTCATCAACATTTTTTTCAAATAATTTCGAAAATATTTCCACTTGTGACACGTATTTCGTGTACTGTATCATACCTTCTCCTGACAAATTATCAACAAAAAACTCCTCAATCATATAACCATACGGAGCATACTTATTATTTTCGATAAAAACACGACCTTTGTACTTAGGATTTAAGTAATTACTTGCTAAATTAACAGGACTGGCAACAGATGTCAGTACATTATTGAAAATATCAGTATATCGTACATTTTTATTAGATTCATTAAGTTGTAACCAATATTGAAAAGCATCTGCGATGTTGCATTGCATATCTAATAATTTACTTTTCAAGTTTTCGATTTCTAGGGAAAATTCGATAAGCTCTTTAATTTCTTGTTCAAAGGAGTCGTCAAATATCAATTGCAATATATCTGTGGCAACCTTAAAGCTTTTCTCTACAATCTCTCTCATACTTTTTAAGTTTTTTGAGCATGATTCAAGAGCAGCACGGTAATTGTCCCATGAATCAGAATTATACAATACGATATCTTTTCCTCCTAAATTTATAATCCTTGATTCAATGCACTTAAATGTTCCTAATAATTTATTTACTTTTGTTATTAACTCGGGACAAATAAGAAGCTTTTGTACTGATCTTATATATTGCGTGTGACACTGAAAAATTAAAATTTCTGTTTCAGTGTTTTCTAAATCTAAATTAACGCTAATTTTATCCGACATTGTCACTTCCAAATTGTGAACAACAGTGTGAATTTTCATTTTCATATTTTCGTATGTATATTTTATACATTCACGAATAAACATATCTAAATTAAGGGGATGCTGGAGTCGCAGCCGAACTCGATCAGCGTCGATAAAGAAGTGCTCACCGATTCTTACACATACATACAGAGCGCAAGCAAACCCATTATACTGATCCGTATGTTTTTGGCTGAATTCGGGGAGACGCGTAACATGTGCATATGAAATTTTCTAACATACTTTTCTCTTATACTAAAGCTCGCAGCTCATTTCTGCAAGCAGAGGATTCTTCTTTATTGTATTTCCGTGACGGCTGCAAGGTTTTTGTATACGTACACAGTCTAAAACTTTTATCTGCAGCAAATGTTGTCATGAGTTGACCGCAGAATCGAAAATAAAAATGTAATTTTCTAATTTTTTTTGTTTTTCATACGCAATTGGTGCCTGCCGTCTTCGTTATCGTCCGTACTTTAATTCTGGACAAAAAATTTTTAATTCGGTGAAATCAATCAAAAGATTTGTGTGTTTGAAAATTTCGTGGTAAAACAGACGTACCTGTCTCCAGCATCCCCTTAAGCCTCAATTCACATTCATTAGTTTCGGTACACTTATTTACATCAACAAATACATATTTGTTTTCAACGTTGCGAAGTAGACTTATTGTTGTACACTCGTCTATCTTTAATAGTAATAATACCGGAACTAATTTACTTTTGAACGAGTCAGTTGTGAAAACTTTTTCATGAGCTTCATTTAAAACGTCATTTAACATATGATTAATACTGGGCACTGCATAAGCAGGTCTAATAACGTTTAAAAAATCCTTAAAATATACTGAATCCATTTCCTTAAAATCTAAAATCTATAGGCAACAAAAAAATACAACAAAGCCTTATCTATTTTTCGACGTTCGCTACTCGTAACATTGTCAACAAATAACTTTACTTTGGTTTGTCGCTTTTTAATCTCACTTGTTCCAGCAGCACCTTCCTTGCATGTTTGCAAAAATTGAGGATTTACTGATAACTGTTGATCTTCATGTATTGCATATGCCTAAATTAAAAAAGTGTATTATTTATATATAGATATATTTAGAAAAGCGGGGACTCTCAATCTCTAAGAAGACAATTATAAATTACATAATTTAACAATTGCGTTTGATAAATAATTAAGTAAAACAAGTTACAAGTTAATGTTCCTTTTAGCAATTGAAAACCCTTGCTTTTCCAAATCAGTTATTACATATATATAAGTTATTGCTAACTTCAGTCTCAGATAAAATATATTGACTTAGAGTATAACATAAAAAATCAAGTAGAAACAGAAATATGGAGATACATAAAAAAGAGAGAGGTCGACGAGAAAAACCAGATGAAAGCATTGAGGAACAAAAATGGAAAAGACACTTCATGGAGCTATTGCCCAGATAGCACAAGACGTCCTCAGGATCGTCCTGAATATGTCCAGGATATCCTGGGATATTTTCAGGACATTTAGTTGTTTTCCAGATATCCAATAACATCCTCGGAAAATCCGAAGGACGTCCAGGACATATATTGTCGTAAATATTTTATACAAATATTTTATTTTATTTCATTAATTGTAAAATACTTAAGTAATTTCAGAACATTAAGTACCGTAATAAATTATAAATTTTTCATAAATGTCCACTAAAGTTAAATAAATCCTAAAATCCATAAAAAATCCTAAAATCATCTTACGCATGTCCAGGATATCTTGAAGAGTATCGCAGGATATCCTGAGTATTATATCCTATAAAACTCCTCAGGACATCCTGGACACATTTTGGATAATTTTAGGATATCTTTTACGTATTTGGAATAAGTGAAAATAGCAATAACTGATTGTAGAGGAACAAAAATATCTAGAGCTATACATATATTAGCTCTTTATTCAGTGTATTGAATTTTCACCCTACAACAATGACATAATTAAAAAATTGTCATTTTTGAACTGTTTGCAAAAAAAGGGTGAAAATTATATAATATTATATACATATATTATGTTCTTTTTTATCACTCAGACAATATTTTCTTAAATATTTGAAATATATTTTTTAAATATTTAATTTAAATCTACATATTTATTTGTTTTATAATCTTGTTTCAAAATATTTAAAAATATTTTAAATTTATTATTGGTTCTATAATCTTTTTTCAAAAAATTTTCAAATATTATGAAATATTCTTAATTAAGAAAGATGCATGGTAGCGCATTTTTCCTGGATGTCCTTCGGATTTCCAGAGGATGTCATTGTGCTAGTTTGAAACGACGCCACTAGGCGGCGCATAATGGTACGACTAACTCGTAAGAAGATTTCAGTTGAGGGCTAATATAAGCAGGTCTCCGGCAAAGCAAAATCATGACATTCGCAAAAGATGTGTATATTTTTGAAATATCAAGATGTATATTTTTCAGATATTAAAAAAATCTTCCAAACATAAAACAATTATTGCTGATTGGATTAATAGCTCGATTTCACTTTTAGAATCTTTCCCTTCAGACGCCTAAAAAATGTCCATAACGTATCCCATAGAAGTCCTCAGGACGTCTGACGGGATATCCTCAAGATGTCATGAGGACTAGAATTCGGGGATCATTTGCTATTCCTCAGGACATCCAAAGTATATCCCGGGATTTTATGGGGATATCCCCAGGATATCCCGGTTGTCCGTCCTGGATGTCCTTTGGATTTCCCGAGGATGTCATTGTGCTATCTGGGTGGATGGAAGAGAGACGAGAAGAAACAACGATACACGAAATGAGCAAGAAGCAGGAGGCAACCAAGAAGAGCCTCGAGAGGAAGAAACAAAGGAAGAGGGTAGAATTTTGTCGTGGCGTGCCCCAAGTCTGTAAAGGGCCTAAACAGGCATGCCCTAAAATAGGATCGCCAATATTGGGGCTAGATAGGCATGTCGTAAAATAGGCATACCATTGTCGGGCCTAGAAAGGGACTAAAATGGCAAATTCTGGATAAAATTTTCTTAATAGACCCAGGACAGGCACTGGCATGGATGCCATTATCAAGGTCTGCAAACGAGAATAAAAGATATTTATGAGGAAACGATCAACAGAGTAATTGTAGGAGACAAATGCACAGAAGAGTTCTGGACAGAAGGAGGGCTGAGGCAAGGATGCCAACTGAGCCCACTCCTGTTCATAACATTTATCGCGGACGTGGAGGACTTTCTAAAGAAAAGACAGAACGGAGGCGTAAGACTGGAAAGAAGGAGAATATATACTTTGGCGTACGCAGACAACCTAGCGATGATGGCGGAGACGGAAAGAGAAATGAAGAAAATGCTAAAAAGCCTAGAAAGATATTTAGAGGAAAAGAAACTGATTTTAAATGTAGATAAATCCAAAATGCTGGTTTTTTGTAAGAAAGAGAGAGTTAAACAAGAAAGGAACTGAAAATGGAAGGACAACAGGCTAGAAGTCAAAGAGTTCAAATATCTGGGGTTTACATTTAAGAAATGCAACACCGATGAAGCACACATAAAAGATATAGTAAGAAAAGCAGCAGCAGTCATGGCACAGATTTGGGGAATAAGTGGAAGGAAATTTGGAGGAGACTTTGACAGGAGAATGATGATGTTTAATGTCATGGTCAAAAGCATATATACTCTTATATGGAGTAGAATTAGGCTTAGACAGATGCACGCCAGGCTATATAGTCAGAGAAGAAACAAAGATAGAACAAATCAGTATAAAAGCGGGAGGAAGAGCTCTAAAATACCAAGAAAAAGTAAAAGAAATGACTGATAACGAAATACTAAGAGAATGCAGAAGAGAAATTAGCAATATAGAATGGGAGAAGACACAATGGGGCAGACGGATGCAAAAGTTTTACGAGGAGGGCGGATTAAACCAGTGGACAAGAAAGGCAAGAGAGGAACAGGGAAAAAACACGACAGAAGAATGGACAACCAATTACAAAGAGAAAAAATTAGAAGAGAGAGAAAAGAAGATGGAGGGATCAAAATCAACGAAAGAATACAGCAGGTGGAAAACAAGTGAAAGAACGAAATATTTGGAGTGCAAAGGAAAAGGCATAAAGATGAAAACAATCGCAAGATTCAGATGCGGAAACGAATGGAAAGGTAATAGACACTGGGAGGAGGAAAACAAGAAAATGTGCAGGTTGTGTGAAGAAAGAGAGGAATCCTGGAACCATATATTAAGGGAATGCCCGGAATCAAGAACAGCCAATCCGAGCGAAGAATTTATAATGGCAGAAGACGGGAAAGGAATAGAATGAATGCTGAAGCTGTACAATAAAAGGAAAGAGAGGAAAAAACTGAAGAGACAACAAATGAGTGTAGAAAGAAATTTAGTAATACAGTAGATGTAAAACATGATGTAAGCAAAACACATAACATTATATGTATCCCGAGAAGGAAATCATTATCCTAAATAAAAAAAAATAAATAAAAAATTAAGTATGAGACTGAAGTTAGCAGTAACTTATATATGTAATAACTGATTTGGAAAAGCAAGGGTTTTCAATCGCTAAAAGAAACATTAACTTGTAACTTGTTTTACTTAATTATTTATTAAACGCAATTGTTAAATTATGTAATTTATAATTGTCTTCTTAGAGATTGAGAATCCTCGCTTTTCTAACTACTTTAGTGTCATAAATTAAATAGCACTCTGACTATGTCCATATATAATAATAAAATAATTTACTTACATGATCCTGATTGTCTTCTTTACGCGCAATTTTATTACAAATGCCGTCACCGTCAGCATGATCTTGATCAGGACTATCAGGAGATTCAGGTTCAGGACGTTCCAGGTTCAGGACTATCAGGATCAGGAGTATCGGGACTAGATTCGTCGTAACGGCATTCTTTTCTATTAATATAGAAAACAACTATTTAAATTTGAATAATAATCTATATGTATTATTGATAATTGAATAATTGAATAATACTTGCCTGTGGTCTTTTAGACGATTGATTGCAGTATTCTGCAAATTCTTATTGCAAACTTTGCACTGTGCAATTAATTTTCCTTTACAGTTTTGTTTTTGAATAAAACCCCCTTCCGTCCAATACGAATGTCTAGGTTTTCCGCCTTTGTTCATTTTGTACGTAACAACTCTGCATATTGAATAATAAATATGAAGGCTGCGGTCCATTTGATGTTACAAGTGCTTCGAAGAATTTTTTTTTCTTCTTTCTTCATTGAAAGAAAGGAGAAGAAGAATGCTTCGAAGCATTTGTAGCATCAAATGGACAGCAGCCTAAGTAATTGACAATGAGTGCATTTCGTTTCACGCATGAATTGCATGATGATATTGATGAATTGATGATGCGCATTGCATAAATGCATCATTTATCTTTGTTCATCAAATGTTACACAAGAATAAATTATGCATTATGCGTGAAACGGAATGCATCCAAATCTAATATCACAGTAAAAAACACATTACATTTCGCCGATATAAAGAGTCAAAATCTATAAATCGTCTAAGAATGTATGATAACTATTTCTATATATCACTTATAATCACCTTGATAAAATTGTTAATTGTGAAAACTATTTGTTGTTTGACACAGTCAACCACCATTAGCAATAAACAAATCAGAAAGTCGGTAAAGGGTGTGAGAAACCAGAGGAACCTGACCTGTCTGCAACCCTAGCTAAGAATCCAAATTATAAATTTCTCTCCTCCATAGTAATAATATAGTAGAATGGAAGACTTCTTATCTCAGCAGTTGAGGAATTGATGGCCTAGTATATATAGAACATCTGAAAATAAGCGTAACACCGATTCACGATTTTTCGCGATAACCAACAAGAAATTAATTAACAAAAATCCACGGATGAGCATGCATCCTCACATTACGTGCGATTTAGCGGTGCGTGGATGCACGCTCATTCACAGATCTTTATTAATTAATTTCTTTCGTTAATCATTGCAAAACAATATAGGACTTTTCTGATCAGTTTCGCTTTACCTGCCTACGAAAGACGTTACTGACTGCTGCTGGCTGACTGGACTAAAATGAGGTTATGTGACGTATGATACGTACACATGTATGAAACTAAAGCGCGTATCATACTTGGTATCATACGTAAGATACCTATGTATGTAGGATCTTTGACCGAGAACGATATTCCGTCACACCGCGCGAAGAAAACTTCTAGCAAAATCTAACGAAAACTCGAGACCGCTCTCCACACGTCCTCACGCGATCACCGTCCTAGCCCGACTCTCCACCTCTCTCTCTCACGCTCGCCACCACACACGCTTCACCCACGCCATCTCTGTCCAATCTCGCTTTCTCACTAAAATGTCTCTATACCAGAATGTCTCTATACTGAAATATCTCTATACTAAAAATGTCTCTATTTACTGCTCCTACACTCGGCCATCCTGCAACTCTGTGTCGCCCTCGACACAGTCAGCTTCCTCGTCGTTTGAGCCCTCCGGTTCGGGTTCATCCTCGGACTCGTAGAAATCCTCCTCGCCATGTGCCCATGGTTTCATGTAATCAGCTGCTGTACTCGTTCGATTAGTACCCTCGTGAGTACCGATCTTTTCCACCAGATATCGACTATTCCGCATCACGGACACGACTTTGTATGGTCCCAAAAATTTAGGACAAAGCTTGAGACCGCCTTCTAGTTGAGTTCTCCTGATGGCGACTATATCACCTTCTTTATATTGCTGTGCCTTCTTCCGTTTGCGATTGTATGTTTTTCGATTTTCTTCTTGAATCTTAAGCAAATTGGATCTTGCACCATCTCGTAGTTGACTTCGCTGGTTCTCGAAGTTTTCAAGAATTTCCTTCTCGATTAAGTTGCGCAGATTAATGTCGTCCTTCAGCTTCATGTGTGTTCCAATCATAACTTCAAACGGGGATTTGCCAATGCTTTGATTGAATGATGCATTTAAGTGCTGCTGTACTACGTCAACGTGTTTATGCCATTCCATCGGATTGGAAAGTGACATCTTGGACAATATAGGAATAATGCATCGATTAATTCTCTCCACCTGCCCATTTCCTCGGGGTACTCCTGTAGTGACTAAGATATGCTCGATTCCTTCTTCAGCGCAATATTCTTCAAACGTCTTGGAGGTAAAAGCTGAACCTCTGTCTGTAATCACTCTTCTGGGATTTCCAAAAATAGCTGCTTGTTTCTTCATTCGAGTCACCACTTCGTCTGCAATCGTGGACTTCACCGGATAAAGCCAAACAAATTTTGTAAAGGCATCCACTACAGCGAAAATATGCTTATTGCACTTCTTTGTTGACGGCATGGGGCCTAAGTGATCCATATGGTAGGTTACTAACGGATGTTCTCCTTTATTGATAGGGTTCAAGAGACCCTCTGCTCGTCCTTGCTTCTTTTCCGTCAGCAAACATTTCACGCAATTATTAATTAGCGCCTGAATCTTCCGTCTCATGTGGGGAAATCAGAATTCTTGCTGTAAGACATACTCTGTTTTCCTCCATCCGAAATGTCCTCGTTCATGCGCCATCCTGATTACTTCGTACTGCATTGACTTTGGGACAACTAATTGATCTAATCCTTCTTCAAGATGATACAGCACTTCGCCTCCTACTAGCTTAAACTTGTCGTTTCTTCCTTGTCGAGTGGCTTCTATGATCTCCTGCAATTCTATATCTTCTTCTTGAGCTTTTCGAATCCTCGCAACTAATGCATCTTGACTTTCTTGCACGTGTAGTACGCTCACTGGGTTTCTACTTAGAGCGTCAACGTGACGCATGGCCGTTCCTGACCGATGCTCAATGGAGTATTGGAATTGCTCCATCAGTAATATCCAATGCGATACTCGCAAACATGAGTCCTTCTTTTTCACCGTGAAGGCAAATGCCTTACAGTCTGTGACTATCTTGAAAGAGATTCCCAGCAAGTAGATTCTGAACTTCTTCAATGCTTTCACCACTGCTAGTACCTCTAACTCGAAACTAGTGTACTTTTCTTCCGTTGGAGATGTCTTCCAGCTGGCGTAGTATATTGGATAGAGAAGACCATCATTGGAATCTTTTTGCAATAAGACAGCGCCTAGTCCCTCTGAACACGCGTCTGTGTGTAGTTCAGTCTCTGCTCCTACTTGATAGAGACGTAACACCGGATTTTCCATCAATGCCGTCTTGAGTTGGTCGAAAGCTGCTTCTTGTTCTGGTCCAAAAACAAACTTTGCATCCTTCTTCAATAGGTTAGTCAGCGGACGGGCAATCACCGCGAAGTGGACAATAAATTTCCTAAAGTAGCTCGTAAGGCTCAAGAAACTTTGAACCTGCTTCACAGTAGTAGGCTTGGGGAATTTGGCCACCGCCAACGTCTTCCTATCGGATGGTCGGTATCGCCCTGCTTCTATGACGTAACCTAGATAGTCCACGATCTTGACTAAAAATTGGCACTTCTTCCAGTTGAACACTAAGCCATACTCCTTGGCCACCTGTAAGACTCTTTTTAACTTCTGTAGATTTTCTTCTTCAGTCTTAGCTGCCACAATTAGATCATCCAAGTAAGACAAAACAGTGCCGTCAGCGATCAAATCTCTAAATACCGCTCTAATGTGTCTCTGAAAAACAGCTGGTGAATTACAGAGCCCGAAAGGAACTTTAAGAAACTCATACTGACCATCTGGTACTATAAACGACGTAAATTTGACACTCTCCTCGTCTACCGCTACGTGGAAAAATCCGTCCTTCAAGTCGAGTGTGCTAAACACTGCTGCCTCTTGCAACCTATCTAATTGATCTTCGACCAAGGGCAAAGGGTTTCTGTCTCTAATTATCTTCTTATTCAACGCCCTATAATCTACACAAAGTCTCCATTCTCCGTTCTTCTTCTCCACTAATACCACGGGACTGGCATAGTCGGATGAACTTGGTCGGACTACTCCATCTTTTATCCAGGACTGGATTATACCATTCACAATTCGAGTTTGCTCGGTCGATAATCTTCGTGCACGTTGATACACCGGAACGTTGTCTGTCAGCATGATTCGCATCTTTACGCCGCTATCCTTAGTCTGTTGTGGCTGATAATCTTCGATCAACTCTTTCAAATCAGCTCTCAAGGTCGTGTCTGCGACATGAGTCACGTCTACTTCATTATCGTCGTCTGGCTCATCAAGTACATTTACACTCAAAACTTCTTTCCACTCCGGATTAACCGCTTGTATTTCTTTAGTGTCGATCTTCATCAAAGTTGCACATCTTTTCTTTAATCGTATCTCAGCATGATCTGATAGCTCACCTCCAATCAACAAATCATGCGCGATAAAATGATCTGGTATAACATCAAAAGCGAATGTAAATTTCAACTCGTCGATGATAATGTCAGCCTCAAATCGTCCCAGTGTTTTGCTCGCGGAAGCGCCGACTCCTTCAAATGAAACTATCTCCTGTTTCAGCTTAGGGGTGCCCAACATCACATAAAAACTGGCACGAACTAAATGCAGATCACTTCCTGGATCTATCACTGCTTTCACTTTTCTTCCTAGCATCGTGACCTCTTTGTACGTCTTCTTATCTCCCGACTTTACTGCGTCTACTCGTACCTTGGCAGGGGCTGCCGCTTCGTTGTTGTTAGCTGACTTTGTGCACTTTGTAGCCACGTGCCCGAACTGCGCACACTTGAAGCACTTCGGCCCTTTCTCTTTATCCGGACAGTCATTGCTTATATGCTTCTTGCTCCCGCAATTAAAACATCTTCTCTGCTTGTCACTGTCTGCCGCCTGTCCAGCTTGAGGCATCTTCTTAGTTTTATCTGAAGGTCGATTCTTCATTGTTGACTTACTTCTAAAATTACTCTTCTGAACTTCGTATTGAGTTAACCTCTTTCTCAGCTCCCTGATCGTGGTTGCCGAGTACAAAATGGTCTTGTTTGCTTCTTCATCTTGAATACCATCTATTATATACTGGATTTTGGCATCTAACTCAATGTCGCCATGACTAGCTACTTCCAAAACACGATAAACATACGCCTGATACGATTCGTCATTTTTCTTCTTCACCGAACTTAACCTCTGATGCAACTGCTTGCTGTTTATCGTCTTTGAGAATTCGTTCACCAGAGACTGTCTCAACTTCTTCCAATTCTTGGCAGAACATTCAAAATTAGCAAATAACTTTGCAGATCCACGTAACAATCTTTAGCGTATATAACCTTCTGAGCTTCCGTCCATTGACACACTTCAGCCGTTTCTTCAAAATGAATTAACCAGCGATGTATGTTTTCACCGCCGTCTCCGCTAAATGTTTCGAGGGCATCCTCGACGTCTTTAAATGACATAATCACCTGTCTAACAGGGTATACGTCTCGTCTGTTTACTTCGTGTTTTCCGCTTCTCCTATTGGTGCTCCTTCTCGCCGCTGGCGCTCTTTCCTCATTTTCACTGCTGCCATCTTCACTGCTGTCATCTTCGTCGTCGTCATCTTTGTCACCTTCGTCGTCTTCCGATTCGCCATCTTCTACTATAGCGGCCCTTAGTCTATCACGCAGCGTTGCCTTGTCGCCTATCGTCTTCAGCCCTAATTCGCGCAGGCGCGTTTTCAACTCAGCTACCGTTAACCGGTCAACGTCTTCCGCCTTCGACTCTTCTTCGTCTTCTCCGTCGGTAACTTCACTTCCTTTCACGTTGGTTGCGTCTATTGCGTTACCGGACAGAGCTTGTCGCAGCCTTTCCGCCAACACGGGTTTACTGCCCTTCACAGACAACTTGAGCTTTTCTAGTTTACGCCTTAATCCTTCCTGTGATAGCGCATCCACGTCTACCACGTTCGCGCTCGTTCCCGCATCGCCTTTGCCGGAATCCGCCATTTTCTCGTTACGCCTTTCGTCGAGTCATCCTGTGTGCACTCAGCACGCAAATCAGTTTCGCACGTCCCGTAACCACACGGCCGCCTGCCAGTTACGATCCGCACCACCAAATCTTCTCGACCGCACGCCTTAGAGTCACGCCTTAGCGTCGCGTAATGTTTCTGAGGCCGTCTGTCCGTTACGCACGCCGTCGAATTTCCGATGCGCACACACCGCACCAGACAACGTACGGAACCGTTCTACTAGCCAAATCCCGGACGAGCCCCCAATATTTATGTAGGATCTTTGACCGAGAACGATATTCCGTCACACCGCGCGAGGAAAACTTCTAGCAAAATCTAACGAAAACTCGAGACCGCTCTCCACACGTCCTCACGCGATCACCGTCCTAGCCCAACTCTCCACCTCTCTCTCTCACGCTCGCCACCACACACGCTTCACCCACGCCATCTCTGTCCAATCTCGCTTTCTCACTAAAATGTCTCTATACCAGAATGTCTCTATACTGAAATATCTCTATACTAAAAATGTCTCTATTCACTGCTCCTACATGTATGATACATAGGGTATGATACTCTTCCCTTGCGCTGCTCTGCTTATTTTTCTTTGCTCTCTCCGTTAAGAGCGAACACCGTGGTGCATGGCGGCATCGGCCCCCGGTTGATCGACCCTACGGGAAGATCCCGGGGGTTTGTTGCTGTAATTTGATCGGCTTCATAGGGCCTTTTGGTAAGCAACACGCTGCCCCCGTGGACATTCAGCCGTCCCGGGAGCAAGTTGCTTTGGGCGATTTGGGAGCCCCGGAGCGATGAGAGTCATAGTTGCTCGTTCACAAGAGGGCGCAGCCCGTCGCTTGCGCCTCAAGTCTGCCCCACCTCTACGTGGTGTCCGCTGGGTACCCGGTTCGCCGGGAAGCTAACGGGGTTCAGGCGACTCGGGAGCATGCCCTGAGCTCCTGGCCAGTCTAGGCTGGTGCCAGCGGGTTTCATTCCCGTCAGGGCAATAACGGGAGCATGCCCTGGGCTCTCGGCCAGTCTCGACTGGTGTCAGCGGGTTTCATTCCCGTCAGGGCAATAACGAGGGCATACCCTGGGTTCTCGGCCAGTCTCGACTGATGTCAGCGGATATCATTCCCGTCAGGGAAATAACGAGAGCATACCCTGGGCTCTCGGCCGGGATACCGGTGCCAGCGGGTTCCATTCCCGTCGGGGCAACACAGCCGGCTGTGGGCTAGCAACCCCTGTCGGCTTATTGGTAAACGCTGGCACAAATCAAATGGAAGCCTCGGACGAAGGGGAACACGGCCCCATTCCCCTGGAGCACGGCCAGGGGGCTATTCGAAGACAACCAAGGCAAAATACACAGGTCTGTGAATTGTCGCTCCCCTTCAGTCAAAGGGGATGCGAAAATTGCGCCGCAGCTGGAGCGGGCGAGTATATGGCTCTCACTGTCAAAGATGAGGCCCGGCATATAGAGGAAGTGCACCCTCATTTGAGCATCAGGTACAAATGTGAATGGTGTGGCAAGTCATATGCGTCGTATCGTGCGGCCGCGTGCCACATTCCAAAATGCCCAGCAGCCAGAGCAGGTGATGGGCAGCGAACCGTAGAGCAGGGCCGGTTCGACTGCCCAGACTGTGACAGGAACTTCACTACACATCGAGGCCTGTCACAGCATCAGAGGTTGACACACCCGGTAGCAAGGAACCGTGTGAGATCGGAGCAGGCTGCTCCGAAGTTAATGGAGCCAAGGAGGGGTAGAGTTTTCTCTGCCGAGGATGTGAGTAGGATGCTTGAGCTCGAGGTAGAGCTCAAGGATGAGATAAACATAGCGAAGGCTATGGTTCCGTTTATGCCGGAGAAAACCCTGAAACAAATAAGGGACAAAAGGAATGAGGCGTGTTATAAAAGATGGAGAAAGCAGCGCCTCGAAAGTACACTCTCAAATCATGATCTTCTCAACGAGGAGGACCAGCACGCGGATGGTGCACCGCTGGAAGTCGATGACGCCTTTCTAGATGTTGAAGGGACCGAGGATGTCTTCTTTGATGCAGAAGAGATACCGTGTGACATATATAGCTTTGACGAATCAGAGTCAACTGTACATTGGAGGCAAGCCTGTATTGAGGCGTTGCTTAGGGAGCTCAGGGAGAATGAGCCCAAGGAATCGCTGGAAGTACAACAGCATATTATCCAGTTCCTGACGGCAAAAAGTGAAGGTCAAGCAATAACGCAGAAGGAAATAGACGCTGCCTATGAGCGGTCGATTAGTTTGTTCCACGCTCCGGTGTCTGGGAAAACAAGCGGGAATTCCAGAAGACACCGGAGTCGGAGGAAAGGGCTCTCGGGAAGAAGTGAACGCAAAGCCCGAGCTTATGCTCGTACGCAAGAGTTGTATAGGAACAATCCAGCTATCCTCGCTAAAATGGTAAGAGAGGGTATGGATGTTCAATCGCTAGACACAGGCGAATCGGGGAGTCCAACACTTGAGAGTGTCAAGAGACTTTACCAGTAGCTTTAGAGGGACTTTACCAAGGGACTTTAGAGTAGCCACGGTGCCGTATAGTCCAGCAGAGATTCTACATCCTATCTCCAAGGAGGAGATCCTGAAGCGTTTCAAGGCTACACGGCTGAGGGTGGCAGCCGGGCCTGACGGACTCCGAAAGGGAGATCTGATGAGGAATGAGGGAGGCTATATCCTCCATGCAATTTTTAACGTTATCATGCTGGCATTAAAACAGCCAAGCGCGTGGCGCTGCAATAGAACAACACTATTGCTTAAAGAGGGGAAAGACCCCTCGGTAGCGGCTAATTACAGGCCGATTACTATTTCCTCAATACTTAGCAGAACGTATTGGGGCATTATAGATCAGCGTCTGAGAAACGTGGTTCACCTGAATGCACGGCAAAAAGGCTTTGTGCCGGAAATGGGATGTTACAACAACATCAACCTGCTGAATGAAGTTCTCGCATTAGCAAAGAAAGATAAGGGAATCGTAGCCACTCAGGTGGATATAGCCAAGGCGTTTGATAGCCTTCCGCACCCTATCATTAAGCACGCCTTGGGAAAGGGTTGCCGAAAGAGGTGGTCGCATTAATAATGGACTCATATAAAGGAGCCAAAACGACCGTGAAATGTCGTGACGAAACTTTCGACATCGAATTGAGAAGAGGAGTCAAGCAAGGAGACCCTCTGTCTCCACTAATTTTCAATGTCTGCATGGATCTGATAATAGACAAGCTTGAAAGAATGGAGGGCGTCCAAATTAAGGATGGCCTAAGTATATCGTGTTTAGCTTTTGCAGACAATATAATACTTATTGCTAACACTAGAGAAGCGGCGAGTCGGCTTATGGATGAGCTCGTCGGCTTTCTCTCAAGATGGGGAATGGCACTATCAATTGGAAAGTGCGTTGCCTTTGGTATTGTTACCACCAAAGATAGCTGGTATATGGTGGATCCGGAAATACACAGCAATGGCGAGAAGATCGCCTACTGCGATCCTGCTCAATCGATGCAGTACCTAGGCATACAAGTTACTCCGTGGGAAGGAGTAGTTATTAAGCACGCAATTGCGAGGCTGAGGGACACGCTCCCGAGAATTAAAAGGCTGTCCCTGAAGCCACATCAAAAAGTTGAACTTTTGGCACGGTATATTTTGCCGCACTTTTTACATGCCTTCACCGCAGGCAATGTAAGTGCCACTGAATTAAATGAACTGGACCAAACACTAAGGACGGCGGTGAAAGACTATTTGCACCTTCCAATGTCTACAGCAGACGGTCTACTATACGCGTCT
Organism: Temnothorax ravouxi; assembly: GCA_030770255.1. Lineage (NCBI taxonomy): Eukaryota > Metazoa > Arthropoda > Insecta > Hymenoptera > Formicidae > Temnothorax > Temnothorax ravouxi. The sequence continues at coordinate 22,939 of JASTWP010001196.1, forward strand.
AAGCGCGATGGCGGCATGGGCTTTCCCAAGCTCGGAATTGTCGTAACGTCCTCAATGCTAAAAGCTGGTTTCCGCTTTCTGAACAATAGCGATCCGGCGATCCAAGCCCTAGTAGTGGCATCGAGGTTAGAAAACAAACTGAAGCGCTTGGCGCACGTGGCCAAACTGGGCTGGCCCCTAGAGTCGATTAAGCAAATTGATGGCTATAAAAGTAAGGCCAAGGCAAACGAATGGCGCAAATGGGCGGAGTTACCGTCCCAAGGCAAGGGTGTGCCGGCCTACAAGGACGATAAGGTAAGCAATGAATGGCTTTACCGGCCTAATCTCCTGAAATCTTCGAGGTATATGACGGCTCTTAAGTTGAGAGCCAATGTCGCGGCAAACAAGGTGTCGCTGAATAGAGTCACCAAGAACAGCGGCGTCATGTGCCGTAAGTGCAAGGCTCAACCCGAGACACTGGGTCACATACTAAGGCAGTGCGTATACACCAAATCTGGTCGTATTAACCGCCATAATGACATTCGAGATTTCATAGAACGCCACGTTTTGAGGCAACGTGGAATGGCAATTACAAAAGAAGCTCAATTGCAGTCTAGAGATTCCTCATTTGAGGAATCTCTAGACCTGATCATACAGTTCGGGAAAGGGTCTTCGTGGCTGATGTTACAATCTGCCATGAGGATGGCGATCTCCTAGAGAGAGGTAGGAGGGACAAGCTCGCCAAATATGCGTCCCTCATAGGCCCGCTCAAAGCTCAATTAGGAGCAAAAGACTGTAAGATCCTCCCGATAGTTATCGGGACAAGAGGATCAATGCCCAAAGACACTGTTACCTGTCTACGTGAATTGGAAATTAAAGACAGAGGCTCGATGAGAACGCTAACACTTCAAGCGCTCAGGAGCTCAGTGGAACTCTTCCATACGTTTATGGACTATAACGCGCCTTTGCGCCTCAACAGCAGCGATGCTGCGGATTAAAAACTCTTGGCACTAGCTCACTGATGTAATCTTATACATAAACGATGGTCTGTGCCCTGATCCACCCAATATTTATTTATTTATTTATTCGGGAGCACTATACACTCCCGATTTTAATCTATGTCGGCACTTTTGCCGCTAACATCAGTGATGCGAGTCGTTCGGGTAATCTGGACACCGAACGGCGGCTGAGCCGTGTGACCGACCCGCCCCGGCGCACGGGCGGACGCCTCCACGTGGCTCCCCGCGGTAACGGCAACACTAAGCCGGCCAAGTTCCGTTTCCCCAAGTTGGGGACTCTGCTTAAATAATTTTTCCAGCCCGTGCGCAGGAATCCCGCGGCAGATCAGTCAGATGGGTTTCCCTCCTGCGGGAGGACTTGCCAAGAGTGCTAGATAGGCCAGTTACTATAAGATAAGAGGTAATAAAGAACGAAAGTGATGCTGGATCTCATATCCTCGTTATTGGGTAACTCGTTGCGCAGATGAGCGATCCAATAGTTAACCTGCAGGGTCGCTCGAGCCGGGACCCGTTGTTGTCAGGAACCGCACTGCCCCGAAGCGGTAAGACGCGCCAAAAGGCGTGATGCAAGTAGCCAAATGCCTCGTCATCTAATTAGTGACGCGCATGAATGGATTAACGAGATTCCCACTGTCCCTATCTGACTTACGAGAATAACTCTGAGAAAAAGACATAACAGGGCGTACGAGTAGGGCGTACGTAGGCAAAGCGCTTCGGCGCCCACGTGCTGAGCGTTAGTGAAATGCGGCGTGTTGCTGTAATAACAGGGATAACTCTCGGGCGCCGGTATATGGTCGGTTGGCACTCGCCTGTGTCACGATCATGCCGGTTAGCCCGTGAAAAATACGGGCCGTCCTCTAGGCGTGCTCGCTTGGCTGTCTGGTGATCCCAAAATGGGGTAAAAGGACTCAGTGGAGCACCTGGGTGTCTCTTGAGGAGACGTGACGCACCCGGGTTGCTAGCTGGCCCGTCCCGAAAGTCTTGCGAGTAAGAGGCGGTCCACGGGCGTCCTGCTCTTCTGCTGTGTTGCGTCACGCACGGCGGGGGAGTAGGGCGTCATAACACCGTTATGGTGTGCGCGAACTCGGTGGGCCAAAAACCCCCGAAGTGAATTTTAAAAGCAACACGCCGCGGAAATCTTTGTTTAATAACATGAGTCGTCGGACTCGGAGTGACGCGCCGCGAGCGAGCTTGGTTTGCTCGCGGGTGTCGCTGTCCGCGGCGCTTCTGCCGTCGGTGGAAGCAACACGCCGCGTGATTGCCCGCAAAGCAACACGCGGCTGAGCATCGCGCCGCGGGAAGCAACACGTCGCGGAAAACTTAGTCTCGGTTGCTGAACACCATCCAAAGCAACACGCGGCGTCGATCTTTCGAGTTCGCTCATAACAACGTGAGAAGTCATGATCCACAGGACTGTTGAAACGCAACACATGCTGTGCCGCAGCGCTTAGCCTATCACAGTCAAGTCGAACTCCACCTCCAGCGTGGTTCCCACTGTAAACTACGAACGGGCTTGGGCTTGGCCTTAGTCTTGGCCTTGGCCGTCGTAGGCTAACGGAGTTAAGGCGATACGCGGGTTCCCCCGGCTCGCGGGCCTTCGGGCCGCTACCCCAGTGTTTTAATGTTGGTAAGAGCTTCCTTAAGATCTTGAAATGCCCTTTTTTGTTCTGTCTTCCAAAACTTCTGAATGTCTGCTCTTCTTCCTAGCTTTAATCGTAGAAGTTTCCTGAAAGGTTCTGTTAGCGTAGCTAAATTTGGGATCCATTTTCCCACGAAGTTTACCAGTCCAAGAAAACTTTGAGTTTCCTCCACCGTATTTGGCGTTCTAAATGTCTGGATGACTTTGATGTATTTCCCTAAAGGCTTGACGCCCGAGGCAGATAGATTGTGTCCTAAGAATTCTATTTCTTCTAATTTGTACTTGCATTTCTCCGTATTTAGTAGAACATTATTTTCCTGCAGCACCTTTAGGGTATATTCCAATCGTCAATCATGTTCTTGTTTATCTGATCCGAATACAAGAGTATCGTCGATGAAGTTAATGGTACCTTCACATGTGAGTAATATCTTCTCCATGGTCTTTTGGTAAATTTCTGGGGCACATGAGATACCAAACATCATTCTTTTATATCGGCACAATCCCAAACTAGTAATAAATGTAGTTATGTGGCGAGAGCTAGGCATTATTTCTATTTGATGGAAGGCATTCTTTACGTTCAATTTCGAGAAAAATTTAGCTCCCCTAACTCTTGGTAATAATTGATCCATTGTTGGTAAAGGATAGTTTTCTCTGATTATTGCTGCATTGGCTCTTCTCATATCAATACAAATTCTTACTTCCCCATTTTCTTTTAAAACTGGTACCATTGAGGATACCCATCTAGACGGTTCATTTACTATTTCAATTATGTCAGATTCAATTAGCTCTCTAAGCTTGTTATTCACTTTTGTCTTCAAAGGAATTGGAATTCTTCTATATGGCTGGCATACCGGTTTAACGTTAGGATCAATAGGCAAATCAATGAGAACATCCTTGAATTTCGGGAATGGTCCTATAGCGTTTATTTCTACACCTATGCGTAACACTCCTAGAGCTTTAGCAGCAATCTTGCCCAAGAGGTCTTTTGTTCCGTTTTTTATCACATAGAATGTAGTTCTCTCCGTGATTCCGTTAACAGTTATCTCAGATTCAAAAGATCCAATCACTAGGCTTTTAGAGGTTGTGTTCTCCTGTATGGCGTGAAGACTTTGTCAGGATTTTTTATTTGATTATAAACTCGGATCTTCTTGCTTTTCAAATTTATCCATGTTTTATCCGTTAATAAGTTGCATTTACTTCCTAAATCTATTAACAATTCGACAGGTACTCCTCCCAAAGTGACAGTAATAAGGCTATCGTCATTGTCAATATGAAATACATAATCATCTGCATCATCGATATACCTGGTATCGTTTATCTTCTGCTTTTTGTGTCTTGGATCTCTTCCTTGCCGCTGCTCTTAAATCCAGGGTGTTTCCTCTTGATTGTTTTGCAATATTCTCTATAGTGACCGATGTAACTACACTTGAGGCATTTCTTATTTTGAGCTGGGCATTTTTTGTCATCAGCCAAATGATTTTCATTTCCACACCGGTAGCATTTTGTTTTGGTCTTTTTCTGTGTCGTCTCTAATTTATTTATTTCTTGCTTTATGTCTGCTCCCGAGAAATCTTCTAATTGTCAGGTCACAGCCTCCAAAGCGTTGGCTTCTGCGATGATCGCGTTTAAATTAATTGCCTCGTCATTCATTAGTAATATTTTCTTTCTTAACTCTCTTATTTTACTATTTTCCGTCACTTGATCAATTATGTGTTTATTAGCATAAGAAAATTTACATTTCTCTGCTTGGCTCCTTAGACGGACCACAAACTTTTCGAATATTTCTCCATCTTCTTGTTTCATTAATCTAAATATGTGACGTTCGTATATTTTACTCTGCTTCGGGGCGAAATACTTGTCTAATTTCTGTATAGCTATCTCATAAACTTTCTCATTTTCCGTTCCTAATCCTTGTGCTCCTGGAATGCTATAGAATATTTCTTGGAATCCCAAACCTCCAGTATGTAGAAGAGTAGCTCTCTTCGTTTCCTCTTTTTCGATATTAGCCGTTGTAAGGAATATCTGGAATGCTTTCTTCCACTTCTCCCATTTTAGGCCTATGGCCCCTGGATCACCATCGCAGTCAAATTTCTCCAATGAGGGTGGAAGCCATCCTGGATCACCCTGTATTTATTTAATCAATTTAATTTTAGAGGCTTGTAATTAATTTTGTATATATATTTTGTACAAGTATGTTTATATATTTTATACAAACTTAAAACAACCTGGCTTCGAAGCGCGGATCTAGCTCGCGGCTGGTCTGGGTTCGAAGGAGGCGCGGAGAAGCAGACGGGTGGCGAGGTTAGCAGAATGAAGGAGTGTCTCGGTTAACAGAAAATAACAAAGTTTATTCTCGAACACTATATAGGCCTGCAACTCACCCTGAAATTTGTCACCGAACCGGTCATGACGAGGTAACCAGCTCTAATTATGAAATATCGAAAGTACATCGTGTGACAAGTAAATAAACGAAAGTTCGCTAAAGTTCGCGCGTCGGAACAATACAAAATGGCGTCTTGAACATAGAATTCTTCTCAATTTTTTTTCACATCTTTGGCTTGATAAAATTGAATTTATCAGTATCGAATTTTATTCAGAAAAGTGTAAACTTTAAGAATATGCATTATAAAATAGTCAAATATATCATTAATACAGTGAAATTTGGCGAAAAGTCAAATTTTTCGATTTTTTTAAATATTTTCTCTAATAAAACACGCCATAACTTTTTTGTGGTTAACTTTTCGACAAAAATGTTCAAATAAAAGTTGTAGAGCGTACTTTTTTACATAAGAAACACCTATAATGGTAGCTACAATGATGTTTAAACGTACGTGAAGAAATTTTAATTACGCACGAGGTTGCGTACTATGGCGATCCATAGTCATATTATACCTCAAACTATGAATACATTTGCTTTCAAGTAGTGAAATAATTATGAACTAACCATTATTGTTATTCTTACTATTAGGACAAGCCGGTCATCGTATGGTGTCCCACCATTATTATTATTATTATCATTATTATTACTTTATAATTATTGCCAGAGCTCTTTTAGTTTCAATTATAAATCTACTTACGCACAATACCACGGGAAGGATAAGAGTTGGACTTTAAAAGTGCATTTTTTTTTACTTTTTTTATTTACTTTTTCGTACTTTTTTAATTTTCTTTTTTTATTTACTTTTTGTTTTTTAAATATATTTTTAAAGTTTTTTTAATTTTTATGTTTTAATATATCTAATATATATTATATTAACACATTTAATTTAATATAATATTATAACGCGAAGAAACTTAATTCATCATCCTCACTCTCGTCATTAGAATTATTGCCACATTTTCCAGCACATTTGCAAATTTTACTGCAGGACAAATCAGCAGCACGGCAAGGACATGAAATTGATGTTCTGCAAGAAAAACTTTTGAACTACAGTTACATATATATTTTTGAAGTAATTGAAAACTTGTAGGACCCTCAAAATAAACGGGAATCAGTTGTCCATTAATTAATTGCCATCCGTACTTTTTTGGATCAAGAATTTTAATGACTGGGAAATGAGCATTTTTCCACACATATACTTGCCACGTACATCTTTTTAAGTGTTGAAGAAAAGTAGGAAATGCAGGTGGCAGTTTTTGTAGAGATAGTTGTTTTAATTTTGCCAATGTAACGCGCATTTAATTTATATCGCTGTGTTTGTCAACGTGCTTTCTTTTTGTATCGTAAAGTCGAGAAATAATGATTTTTTGGTTATTTCCTGTTCCTATTGCCTGTTGCCTAGCATTGTGAAAGGGGCTTAAGGCTCTGGCAGGATCAAACCGCGAACGCAACGGACGGACGCACGCACGCAACGCTAAACGGAGATCATATCACGTACTTTTGGGCAGCATTGTATCTACCATTATAGGTGTTTCTTATGTAAAAAAGTACGCTCTACAACTTTTATTTGAACATTTTTGTCGAAAAGTTAACCACAAAAAAGTTATGGCGTGTTTTATTAAAGAAAATATAAAAAAAATATCGAAAAATTTGACTTTTCGCCAAATTTCACTGTATTAATGATATATTTGACTATTTTATAATGCATATTCTTAAAGTTTACACTTTTCTGAATAAAATTCGATACTGATAAATTCAATTTTATCAAGCCAAAGATGTGAAAAAAAATCGAGAAGAATCCTATGTTCAAGACGCCATTTTGTATTGTTCCGACGCGCGAACTTTAGCGAACTTTCGTTTATTTACTTGTCACACGAGGTACTTTCGATATTTTATAATTAGAGCTGGTTACCTCGTCGTGACCGGTTACTCGCATTTTAGAAGGCTTTTGGCGCTTGAGTTGCAGGCCTAATATTCGTGGTATTTACAACGGTTGGGCGTGCGTATACGACAATGCTGGTTTGGTCGCGGGCGGCGCGAGGTAACACGCGGTATGTGCGGGGCGGAGCCAATATCTACGGTGGTCTCGCGGACCGAATCGCGTGACAATAGGTATCGGTTCGGTACGGGCGGAGCCGGTTTCCCGAGCGGCGCGGCTCGGAGCGCGGAAAAATGGCGCGGAGCGCGGATACGATGTGGATCGCGAGGCGCGGATGAGACCGCTATAATTCGGCGCAGTAGGTGGCGCGGTCAAGGAACTCTCGGTGGAGGTAGAAAGACGTTCTACCCCTGGTCGAGTATCGCGGAAGGAGAGACCGAAGCGGGTCGTCGGCCGAGACACACTCGACGAAGACAGAGAATGCCGGAGGCGCTCTACCTTCTTGTCCGGACAGGCTTCGGGCGGTTTGGATAATTGAGAAAAGCTGGTCGTTAGCCGAGACACACTTGGCGAAGACAGAGAATGCCGGAGGCGCTCTACCTTACGTTCTGACTGTAGGCTATTGCTTAGAGCTAAAAAACGACGCTCATTTGGAACTAATTCTTTAATGGAATTTTATTGATTCATACGATCATTCGACACTAAAATAAGTTAAAAAACGAAAATGCTATTAAATTAAAAGGGTGCACTTCTGAGATATTACCAAAAAATATCATTTTTCATTGTTTTTGAAATATCTCGAAAACGACGCAAAATACGAAAAAAGTACAAGACAACTTTTTTGTAGGAAATGAAATTTTGCATCGAATACGTATATAAAAAATGTTTTTCCAATATCGGAAACCCAAGAAATAAAATTAAAACAAAATTAAAAAATAGCGAAAATTTGAGAAAAAAGATTTTTTTTACATTTTTGCGTCCAACTTTTTGTCTAGCAATCTAAGCGTTTTTTTGTTCTCAGATAAAAGAAAGTAAACATTCTAACGAAAAAAATGCGGGGTTGAAAACATTTTTACGACCAATAGTGACCGAGATATCGTTCACGCAAGTTGAATAGTTTTAGTCAGTTTTTCAGAGTTTTACTTTTATTTTAATTTACTGTTATTTAAACTGGTTTTTTTACAATTATCAATGAAAATATATATGCGTCATCTACAATAGCCGTAAGAGTATGCAGTAAGGCATAACCAGTAAGCCATTAACCAGTAAGCCATTAACTAATAAATTTTTATAATCCAAGAAAATAATCAACTGTAGTTGGTCAATAGCTGACTGTTCACATCTTACTGCATACTCTTACGGCTATTGTAGACGACGTATAACACTAAAACTTTTGAAATTTATGATGATGTTCACGATGATGTGGACAAAGAAATCGATATGGAAATTGAAAATTGTTTAGTTGTTGTGCTTGAAAAAGACTTTTCATGAGAAATATATATGTTTTCGTTCATAATTGTAAAAAAAAACAGTTTAGATAACATTAAATTAAAATAAAAGCAAAACACTGAAAAACCGACTAAAACCATTCAATTTGCGTGAACGATATCTCGGTCACTATTGGTCGTAAAAATATTTTTAACCCCGCATTTTTTTCGTTAGAATGTTTACTTTCTTTTATCTGAGAACAAAAAAATCGCTTAGACTGCTAGAAAAAAAGTTGGACGCAAAAATGTAAAAAAAATCTTTTTTCTCAAATTTTCGCTATTTTTTAATTTTGTTTTAATTTTATTTCTTGGGTTTCCGATATTGGAAAAACATTTTTTATATACGTATTCGATGCAAAATTTTATTTCCTACAAAAAAGTTGTCTTGTACTTTTTTCGTATTTTGCGTCGTTTTCGAGATATTTCAAAAACAATAAAAAATGATATTTTTTGGTAATATCTCAGAAGTGCACCCTTTAATTTAATAGCATTTTCGTTTTTTAACTTATTTTAGTGTCGAATGATCGTATGAAACAATAAAATACCATTAAAGAATTAGTTCCTTTTAAAAACCTATAGACAATAGCCTACTGGCCTGGTGTGGGAATTCGGGATCGGTGCTGTCGGTAAGACGAGTGATCGGGAATCGCGAATTGTGCCAGCGACGCCGGGCTTATACATATATGCGTCGCGGCGGCGTCGCGGCATGGTGGGAGTAGCGACCGGCAATCGCGCTCGGCGGTCTTCGGCCGCCTTCGGAACCGCTCGGCGCGTCGAGGCGGTAAGTCCGTTCGCGGACTTCCTAACGTTATTAAGATTTAAAAAATGGGCACAACGTGCCCGGTCTTTACCCCGCGGGTGGTCGGCTGGGCGGCTTCGGCGGGATGTTGTGCCGGAACGATGCATATTTGGGGGTGCATCGTTACAAACTTCATAATAAATTCATTACGTGGCCCTAGTTGCTGTAATACTCTATATAGGTATATCAGGTATTTAATCCTGCGTGACCCTGAATATTAATTTGTATTATATTTTATACTCGCATAGTCTCTAATGTCCAATGCGCCAAGTTTTACTTGCGTGGCCCTTACGTACTTCACGACTAACGCGATGACGTTATATGTGCTTGATGCACCAAGTTCTACTTGCGTTTATATTGCTCTTATATACTTCACGACTTAACGTGATGACATTTATTATGTAGATTATTGTTGTCCTGGTTTTACACTTGCTTTGATTCTAGATCAGCCTGAGCGTGCGTGATCTAGTCTCATAACCTCAAATGTTACCTTACCTCTCGATAGTGAGATTTCTTATATTGCTGCCAGCTGTTCGCACCTGAACTTCGGCTAGTTAAATTTAATTAATCCTCGTCGTCAATGTAATAGTCCTATAGGGCTATTTTAAATAAATAAGGCCTTTGTTACACAGTGTGCTTATCAGTCGATCTTTATTGCGTCCTCTCCTCCTCACATACATACATGTATATATGCGCCATCCGCGCCATCTCCCCACTCTGCTCTCGCAGCACACTACACCAACGTAGCCGCCGTATAGCCGCGCGGCGAAATAATTGCGGGACCGCCGCATATGCGTCACTCGAATCACCGCAGTAATCGAATCAATCAAACCTGAGGCTCTTCTCGAAGTCGGAAGCAACGACTCTAGAAATCTTGGGTGTCTCGATGTCACGTAAAAAATTTGAGAATGATTAAGCAGGATGGAAAAGCATCAGAGCGTCCTGTTTGGCTCCGTCGACCCCCGCCACGACTCCGTCGAAAACTCCGTCCTCCGCTCGATTCCAAAAGCGTCTCCTCGCTCCGGGATACGATCAGCACAATCAACGTCACGCGCACTCAATCTGTATCGCCTCACTCCCTTTTTTTCGATGTCGATTTCAATGAAACTCGCGAGAACGAAAAAGATCAGGCAAATCAAGAAGAAATATGGCGAATAACAACGGTTGCTAGGGGCGAAGCTTCACCGTTGCCGCGCTCGCTGACAGTCGCGCTCACTCCGATCGCGCTCGCGACGTCCGAGCCGAAGTCACGGCGCCCGTTTCAAATCATCGCTGGCGATGATTTCGAAACAGACTGCGATGTGACAAATTGCCTAATTATAATGCTGTGCCGGACAATATGCTGAGTATGCAGATGTTTTCCAGACGCTAGAATAAAAATCGGAGTGGCACGTTTTTAATCTTATGTGATGTCTCACGTGTGCGCGTTTGTTACGGCGCGCACGAGAAGTTGTTTCATTATATTGAAGAACAGACGTTCTCACCATATTTAGCGCGCTTTAAATAATTTTCGCAGATGAAGATCCTTGAGAGAATATCGTTGCGAAAGAATGGGAATTTCCGAGATGAAGATTTGAGATATCAGTACAAAATTACCTTTTTCAAAAAGGTAAAAAAGGCGCCAAGTACACGCATAGTAGTGTATATGTTGTTACCTCGAAAAAAGAGAAAGTGGTAGTATTATACCTCGAAAAAATTTAAGTAACAAGTGGTAGACGTAATCTTTACCTCGAAAAAACCCAAAAGTGGGTAGGTAGTATCTTTATTTTCACAAAATTATATTACCTAACTTAACTCAAGTGACATGTATTTCAATGAAAAAGATGTGAAATCTTTATTTTTTTCTTCACAAAATTATATTACCTAACTTAACTCAAGTGACATGTATTTCAAAAAAAGATGTGAAATCTTTAAATTAAATTGCGCCAATTGTTAAAAAAATATGTATATTGCTTTGAAAGATAATTGTTATGCAACTATACTTTAAAGAAATAAAACCCAAGTGGTATCTTCGTATTTCTATTCAAGGGTCTTCCTATTCTAAACCAAGTGATAATAGCTTCTAATTCTCTTTAACAAATTTTTAATATTACAAAGAATCATTTTAATTACAAAGAATTAAAGAAGTAACGGTACAAAATAAAAATATTTAAAACAAAATAAATAAATTTTTCTTGTAAAAAAACTTGGCGCTGCATTTTTACTCCTGTCGCATTCTTCCCTAAATATTGTTTATTATTTTTTATTCAATTAAAAATCTCAGTACTAATGTTTAAATTTTAATGTTTAAATTTCAAAGTCTAGCAGCGCCAAGTTTTTTTACAAGAAAAATTTATTTATTTTGTTTTAAATATTTTTATTTTGTACCGTTACTTCTTTAATTTTTTGTAATTAAAATGATTCTTTGTAATATTAAAAATTTGTTAAAGAGAATTAAGAAGCTATTATCACTTGGTTTAGAATAGGAAGACCCTTGAATAGAAATACGAAGATACCACTTGGGTTTTATTTCTTTAAAGTATAGTTGCATAACAATTATCTTTCAAAGCAATATACATATTTTTTTAACAATTGGCGCAATTTAATTTAAAGATTTCACATCTTTTTTTGAAATACATGTCACTTGAGTTAAGTTAGGTAATATAATTTTGTGAAGAAGAAAATAAAGATTTCACATCTTTTTTATTGAAATACATGTCACTTGAGTTAAGTTAGGTAATATAATTTTGTGAAAATAAAGATACTACCTACCCACTTTTGAGTTTTTTCGATGTACAAAGATATATTACGTACCATTTGGGTTTTATTAAAATATTTTTAAATTTAAAATTAATGATACTACCATTTGGTTTTTTTTCGAGGTAACAACTACGCGTGTACTTGGCGCCTTTTTTTTACCTTTTTGAACAAGGTAATTTTGTACTGATATCATGCATTTTGTAGTGTTACGCATCTTATAGAAACAGTATATCTTTATCTTACAAACAGTATGTACAGATTGTAAAGCTCTATGAGCCGTATATATTTTGCGATAAAAGACATCCCTCGTTGGATATTTTAATAAAATATTTTTATTTTGTACTGTTACCTCTGTAATTCTTTGTGACCACTAAAAAATACACATGTAAACTTTGTATTTAAATACCTTGTATTCCCTTGTGAAATTTAAATAAAATTTTTTAATCTTATAAAATTGTTATCATACATTCTTTTCTAATTGACACAATGTAAATATTTTTCAAAGTAGGTAGTGCAACAATTATTTTTTGAGGCAATATATATGTTCTCTCTGTAATTGGCGCTGTAATTTAAAGAAATATCATTTCTTTTTTGTAATTGTAATAGATCACTTGAAGCGCGACTCTTCTTTTTGATAAGGTAACATAATTTTGTGATGTGTATCACTTGGGTTATAATTTTTCGGACATAAACATACTACTGCTTAGATTTTTTTCGAAATTTTTCGAGATATAAAGATTATGTCTACTACTTGTTACTTATATTTTTTCGAGGTATAATACTACCACTTTCTCTTTTTTCGAGGTAACAACATATACACTACTATGCGTGTACTTGGCGCCTTTTTTACCTTTTTTTTTAAAAAAGGTAGTTTTGTACGGATATCACGCCTTTTTGTAGTGTGTTACGCATCTTAATCTTATAAACAATATATCTTATAATCTTATAAACAGTATATACAAGGTATGAAGCTGAAAGTGTTACGGACTATTATTTCTAAAGAAAACAACAATTTAATATTTTGCTTAGTTTTTTAAAAATAATAATCTGTAACCCTTTTAGTTGTACACCTTGTATATATTTTTCAATTTCAAAATAAAACATAATCGCAATATAGCATGATTAATGTTAATAAGTCGTTAACTGTAAAATTTTTTTATTTATTTTTATTCGCGTGTCTTACTGAGTGTTGTTCGCAATTGTATATGTACCGATATCTACAGGTATCGATGTTTTTGATAATTACAGATGGACACCTGTAACACGTGTCTGAAACTTACCTGATTTGTTTATTCTTTTATTTCCTTCAACTAGTCGCAAATTAATTCTATTTGATAAAAACAATTCTGTCAAATTTCTCATACATAACGCATCGTTTATAATTTTCTATTAATTATAAATATTAAATAATACGATATACATATTCGTACTCACATCCTTGAAAATTATTTCGGGAATTCAAGCGAATGTCACAACTAGATAAAATTATCTTTCATATTTTGACAGTTGAGTAAGAACATATTTGAGTTGGCGAAAAATGATTCTCTGAAACCGCACGTGTGTGTAAATAATTCAGTATAGAAAATATATAATCTTCATTTCAAAATACATTTGCACACTACGTACCAAAAATATATAATATGATAACGTAGTTTATGCTATTCAATTGATTGAATTTTAGAAAAGAAAAAGATTTAAAAGTATATAACTATGTGAGTCTATAAAGAGACATAGACTACGTTTACATGGCACTGTTGATCGGGTTTTATAACATCGGTAGTTCTTAAGCCAGTCAATCACAACTATTCCATTCTTCTGAAGAATGATTACGATTGGTCTTCCTGACAACTACCGATGTTATAAAACCCGATTAACGGTGTCATGTAAACGTAGTGCAAATTGAATCATATATGTATATTTAATTGCCTGCTCATTAAATATAAAGTGCAAACACATAAAAATTGTATATTTTTCTATATACTTAAATGCAATAAAAAGAAATATTTAAACAAGTATCCTTGCATAGGAATATTATGCATAATTTTTACAAAACATATTTAAGATTCGCGCAATTGAAATATATAATAAAATTAATAACGATTTTATAAATCTTAGGTATATGTTAATAATACGACATGATCTTTTTAATCATGAAACTTACAAACTAACGGAAAAAGATTTGTATCCTAAATGCTAATAATTTTTCTAGTGTAACAATAATAATACTGAAAATATATGGATAGAAATATATATAATAAATAATAACATAATTAATGATATACAAGAGCTTTGGTCGCGCATATCGATTTTCAACAATGGATAGATATTGTAACAAATACGTTTTACATTCATTCAAAAACAAATTATGTGTACACATAATAAAAATTGTATGAATTAAAATTATGTGTATGCACATAATAAAAATGCGGAATTATTTTTATGTCAGACATAATTTTAATGCATCCTATTTTTATTATGTCAAGACTTAATTTTAATTCATCCAATTTTTATTATGTCTAAACATAATTTTAATTTGTCCAGTTTTTATTAAGTCTAGACATAATTTTATTTCAACGAATTTCTATTATGTTATGACATAATTTTAGTTTTGCTGCTAGGGAATTTTTAAGTCGATTCTTATGAATTAAGCTTGAATTCGATGTCTAGGTATCCAAGGTTGCCGATAACGGGTTACAAATAGTGCGCTCTATAGTTTTCGGTGTCCAGGTGTAATAATACGTTGAATTTGATGTCTAGGTGTCCCACGTTGCCGATGACGAGATCCACATAGTGCGCTCCGTAGTTTTCGGTGTCTACGTGTATTAATACCTCAATTTTACCTGGGACACCTTAACATCGCATTCAACGTACGATTACACCCGGACACCGAAAACTATGAAGCGCACTATCTGGATCCCATCATCGGCAACCTGGGACACGTGGACATCGAATTCAAAGTATTAATACACGTAAACACCGAAAACTACGGAGCGCACTATGTGGACCTCGTCATCGGCAACCTGGAACACCTAGACATCGAATTCAACGTATTATTACACCTGGACACCGAAAACTATGAAGCGCACTATCTGAATCCCGTCATCGGCAACCTGGGACACGTGGACATCGAATTCAAGGTATTAATACACGTAGACACCAAAACCTACGGAGCGCACTATGTGGACTTCGTCATCGGCAACCTGGAACACGTAGACATCGAATTCAACGTATTTTTACACCTGGACACCGAAAATTACGAAGCGCACTATGTGGACTTTGTCATCAGCAACCTGGGACACCTAGAAATCGAATTCAATGTATTAATACACGTAGACACCGATAACTACGGAGCTCACTATCTAGACATCGTCATCGGCAACCTGGGACACCTAGACATCGCATTCAACGTATTATTACACCTGAACATTGAAAACTACGGAGCTCACTATCTAGACATCGTCATCGGCAACCTGGAACACCTAGACATCGAATTCAACGTATTATTACACCTGGACACCGAAAACTATGAAGCGCACTATCTGAATCCCGTCATCGGCAACCTGGGACACGTGGACATCGAATTCAAGGTATTAATACACGTAGACACCAAAACCTACGGAGCGCACTATGTGGACTTCGTCATCGGCAACCTGGAACACGTAGACATCGAATTCAACGTATTATTACACCTGGACACCGAAAATTACGAAGCGCACTATGTGGACCTTGTCATCAGCAACCTGGGACACCTAGAAATCGAATTTAATGTATTAGTACACGTAGACACCGATAACTACGGAGCTCACTATCTAGACATCGTCATCGGCAACCTGGGACACCTAGACATCGCATTCAACGTATTATTACACCTGGACATTGAAAACTACGGAGCTCACTATCTAGACATCGTCATCGGCAACCTGGGACACCTAGACATCGCATTCAACGTACGATTACACCTGGACACCGAAAACTATGAAGCGCACCATCTGGATCCCGTCATCGGCAACCTGGGACACGTGGACATCGAATTCAAGGTATTAATACACATAGACACCGAAAACTACGAAGCGCACTATGTGGACTTCGTCATCGGCAACCTGGAACACGTAGACATCGAATTCAACGTATTATTACACCTGGACACCGAAAACTACTGAAGCGCACTATCTGTATCTCGTCATCGACAACCTGGGATACCTAAACATCGAATTCAAGCTTGATTCATAAGAATCAATATATATTATATATATACTTAAATTTAGCTAAATAAAAATCTTCCTTCTGACCGATAAGTCTATCGACCTTTAATAATTTACCTACTAGATCGTTCGAAATACGCGCGCGATATCGAAACTGGCGATACCTGCGCCGCCAGTGTCGAAAAAGTGAAAGGGACATTTTCTCTGATCACGTGATATATATATATATATATATATATATATAATGATGAGTAGACGACGTATCTTAATAAAAAAATTTTCACATTTGGACTTTGCGTCGCAATATCTCCGCTCGTAGGGCACGTAGCGGAAAATTATATAGGAGATACCCCCCTTATTTTTACCCCAACTATCGATCAAGCCTACTTAGAACTTGATCCGTTCACTCGTTATCGAGATCTCAACATCTCGGGTACTCGCAACCCGTCGCGTCGCGTAAAAGAGACACGGTCGGTCTCGCTCCGCGTATACTTGGCGCGAGACGATGCCGTACACCTGCTCATAAAAAAATGTCTGCCACATGCCCTGCAGAAAATTGCTAGGGTATGTGCGCCAGGAACACTAAGCATAATAAGAGCAGCACGGACATTAAACAATCCATCGAACGAGATTCGAACAAATCTAGGAGGAGATGTAAAGTTCTGCATCCTATGTGATGTGATAGACTCTCACTTTTTTACCGTAATCTTAAAAGTGGATAGAAATGAGGGGATTAATGCGGGGCATT
The DNA here is from genome assembly GCA_030770255.1 of Temnothorax ravouxi. Taxonomy (NCBI): domain Eukaryota; kingdom Metazoa; phylum Arthropoda; class Insecta; order Hymenoptera; family Formicidae; genus Temnothorax; species Temnothorax ravouxi. The sequence continues at coordinate 39,810 of JASTWP010001196.1, forward strand.
GCATAAGTTGTGTCGTACTGGACTCATATCAGTCATATAAACCCGAAATGGCACATGATATTTACCAAGCTGTAAATTATAACGAAGCAACTTGCAACATTTCGAAATCCCAGAGTGCCACAATAACAAAGTGGCAGTAACGACTGCGGTTTATACGCAGTCGAATATATTCGGAACCTCACCGAGTATTATTTTGGACCGGGAGGCGGCGGAGAGTCTCGTAAAGAGAATAGAGAAAAAGGAGAAGGAGGAGAGACAGATAAGAATAAACAAGTCAGGATACAACAGCAAATATAAAGAGATTATAACAGAGGAGCTACCATAGTATTTAGTAGGAAAAAAGAAAAAGGATAGAATGTTGATAGCCAGGTACAGATGCGGAAGTGAGGTGAAAGGTAGCAAACATTGGAGAGAGGAAAAGAATAGAAGATGCAGAATATGCCAAAAAGAAGAGGAGAACATAGAACATATACTAAGAGAATGTGAAGCGACAAAAAGCGAGATACAGTTAAAAGAATTTTTAAGAGAGGAAAAAAAAGGACTAGAAGTAATGAAATGGATAGAAAAGATTCGGAGAAAAAGGAGGGGATGGAGGAAGAAGAGTTTGGAGGAGAAGTTAAGGAACCAGGAGAGATAGAGCAAGAAATCACGGAGGAAATAAGAAGAGAAGGAAAGGAAGTCGCAAAAGAGAAGACCGGGGGGGCATGAAGGGAGAGAGAGAGTGGGTACTATAGCTAACATGTGAGGCCGCCCAATGGCCAGGATTTGAAGGAAAATGATCGTAAAAGTTTGGGTACATTCCTTAAAAACGCCTTGTAAAGCCGTGAGGTACACAATAAGAATAAATTATTATTATTAATTATGCACAATTTATGTGTAATTCGAAACCACATGTTCATTACAGACCATCGACGTCCAGAGAACCTTATTCTGCAAAGGAACAAGACTTGTCTGATCTTATATTCAAACAGGAAAATTTAACTGTCGAAACATTTCACGAATAGATGGATGAAGCTGAAATGATAAATGAGTAACAATTCATTAAGAGCCGTATTCATAGTTGTTGTTTGACAATGTCAATTTTCAGATTTACTCCGATGAGAATGCAGTGCAAACACGACAACGTACAAGGAAAACTTGAAGCACTGCAGGGTACGTATTACAGAACTTTTACATTCAAAATAGATTCCGATCAGAATTTAGTTATTTCCGTTATATTTTTTTAAGGAAAACGGAATAATTCCGATCGGACTCCATTCTGAAAAGTTTCATACTAAAAGAACTCTAATTAACATTTACGCCCCGTGTTACGCAGGTCAAGCAAGACATAGGATAAAAATCGAGGCCCAATGCGATGTGCAGAATTTACGGCAGTCTTTGTTTAAATAAGACCAAAGACAATAACCAAAAAATCAAACCAAAGCAGAAAAAGATAAAGTAAAGAAATCTTTATTTTAGAAAGTTTCCAAGATATATTTTTTGTCTTATGCTACGATCTTTCTTATTGTTTTATTTCAGGAGACTGCGCAAAATGAAAAAGTTGTAGTAAAGAGAAGGCATTATAAAAATTACTCAGAGGAAAACTTGTCAAAAGTAATCAAGGATGTAAAGACGGGAGTACTCAGCGTGTTGGAAAATCGAAGAAATATTCGGTGCCTCTTTCATCGCTTTACCGGCATATACCGCGTAGAATCAAATACGAACGTCTTTTAAATGTATACTCTGTCACGGGAATTCCCATTCATCAAACGAATTTGTTACATTTCTAATATTTTCGACATAACTATTAAAATCTGGCCTATAGACCTCCTAAAAATTGAGATTTTTATGTAAACCACAAATTTCCATCCAAAGTGGATACAATCTTCTTGTTGAGTCGAATTACGATTCATTAGACTGAATTAAAATACAATAACTTTTAATTGGCAATTATAAAGAAAGCATTTGTTCACTTACGATAACTTCTATTTCTAAATTTAATCCTGATATTTTCAAAAGCACATCAGCAGTTCTAGACAAAAAAAAAGATTTAAGCAAATTATTATATACTATATATTATATATTAAACAAAAGAAAAGAAAGATACAGAAATACTCGCTCTTTGTTGCAAACAAATCTTAAAGTATGTAGTGCATTAACATTAATAACAATTGTTTTGTCATCAGACTATGACTAATGGAGAAATACAACAAATGAGAAAGAGAGATTTGGAAATTTTTAATTTGGATCTTGCTAAATGGAATCCTAAATTTCGACATGCACTTGTATATATGTTTAGATCTGTAATTGATGATATGTGCGGATTAAAACAATTGTACAAAACTAATCACTATTGGTTTCTAATTGTAAAAGTATTTAACAACTCGAGACTATGTCCTCCAAATTATAACAGTCGACCTGAACCCTATCGAAGGAGACTTTTTCTATACAGGACATCTAGGAGGTATGGAGAAAATGAGACAAAAATTATGGACAATCATTACAATTGCATTGATTAAACATGCTGCAGAGTTAGGCAATTTAGCAATTGATATCAAGAAGACAACCAGGTTGTCATGATTAGATACAAGTCATCTCAATTAAAGAATAAAAAAAAATAAGAGAGAGATTCTTAGAAACATTATCTTTAATATTGGGAAAAGTCAATTTACAACTCAAGTTGGAAGAAACTTGGTTCTCTATCAGATTATGTTCTCGCGCCATCATCCAGCTAAAATGATCTTGAAATATAAATTATATAATGTTGCCTATTCCACTACACTGCTGTGGTTAATCATGAGATTAAATTATTTAATTACTTTATAACATTGAATCTTTCGTTGATTAAAAAGTAATACTGTCAAAGGTGATATCATGCTTGTCTCACGAATTACCATGGTTCATCTGTCAATTTGTAAAGAAAAGATTTGTTCAGTTCCAATATATTGCTCAACGTAACAATAGAAGCATATATCATACTGCCTCTAATATAATTACCACCAAAATTTAAAAATTATGGAAAATCATTTTATTCACCATTCTTTATTGGAAACGTAACGGTATGTATATTTCCTGGTATACATTATTGTCCCGTAAAAAGTAATCACAATTCAAACTTATAAGAATCGACACTTTTTGACTTTTTAATACAGAAATGCAGTGATGATAATATATCAATATCGCCATAGGAAAAAAAAAGAACCGTGCTTATAAGTCAACTTTCACATATCATACTGCCTCTAATATAATTAAACCACAAAAATTTAAAAATTAAGGAAAACCATTTTATTCACCATTCTTTATTGGAAACGTAACGGTATGTATATTTCCTGGTATACATTATTGTCCCGTAAAAAGTAATCACAATTCAAACTTACAAGAGTTGACACTTTTTGACTTTTTAATACAGAGATGCAGTGATGATAATATATCAATAGCGCATGGGAAAAAAAAGAACCGTGCTTATGAGTCAACTTTCACATGTCATACTTCCTCTAATATAATTAAACCACCAAAATTTAAAAATTATGGAAAACCATTTTATTCACCATTCTTTATTGGAAACGTAACGGTATGTATATTTCCTGGTATATTTTATTGTCCCGTAAAAAGTAATCACAATTCAAACTTACAAGAGTTTGTAGTATTTGACACTTTTTGACTTTTTAATACAGAAATGCAGAGATGTCGATATTTCGACCAAATGGAAAAAAAAAAGAACCGTGCTTATGGATCAACTTTGATGGATGGAGTCCCGAATATATCGATAGTTATATTGGTACGTATATTATACATTATTGTCCCGTAAAAAGTAATCACAATTCAAACTTACAAGAGTTTGTAGTATTTGACACTTTTTGACTTTTTAATACAGAGATGCAGAGATGTCGATATTTCGACCAAATGGGAAAAAAAAGAACCGTGCTTATGGGTTAACTTTGATAGATGGAGTCCCGAAGATATCGATAGTTATATTGGTATGTAATATTTGAATTAATAAATATTTAAATAAAAAATTAAATAAAATATTAAATAAAAAATTAATAAATATTTAAAAAATTTGAGTATTTTATTATGTAGGACTTTACAAAGCGTTATTAAGACGGTATTGTGTATGTGTTGTGACGTGACATTTGTCACGTCCTCCGTCCGGACGGTAGCTCGGCCGAGGGGAAGGTCAGGGATGGCGCCTCGACTCGAGTCGAGGGAGGGCTACTCGCGTTAACTAACCTTTTTGCGCTAAGTTTCGTAGGAATGACAGGTGGTGCCGGAGCAGGGGATCACCCACCGAATGTAACGACAATAGTCGCGACGAGGGAAGAACGGGCGCTCGGAGGACGCACGGCGGAGTGGTCGACCGACGGGCGGGCTACCGGGACCTACCGCGGGAAAAGCGCCAGGGATGTCTCGCACAGCAACACGGCCCCGCCGCAGCATATACACGGGTGCACCACCGCGACTGCAGCGCGGGTGGACGACCTACACACTTCACCTGACGGCGCCCAGAGGGCCGAGCGGCGCCGCCACGGCCTGGCCAGCCGGGCGGGAAAACCGCGAGGGGCCCCGGCACACGCAATAGCCGACTCAAATGGGCCGCGGGAAAATGGCGGAAAATCGTCTGCAACGTCGCGAACAGGGCGACACACACGACCAATCGGCGGGGCGGAAGGACTGCGAGCTTGAGGGCGCGCGCCGCGGGGGCCCAGCGTAGTCCCGCCAGGCCGACCGCTCCTCACTGTCGATCGGGACGCGGACGAGGAGCCACCCCAGGACGAGCGCCCCGACGCCGCCGAGCCGCAGCGAGCAGCTAATACTGTAAGATCTCCACTCCGGTGCTACCAAGTAATTGAGAGCTCGATCTCGGTCGCGACCCGGCGCCAGTAAATGTACATACCGATTCGATTACCGGGTAAATCAGTTGGATTGCGTTTCGCCTTTGGGTACCGGCTCCCGCCGTCGTGGGTGCCGGGTGGCTATCGCGGCTATTTGTCGGAACCGCGGGCGCGTGGCCGGCCGAGATCGCAGCCAAGAATATTTCTGAAGGCCCTCCTCGAAGCTTGCGCGATCGGCAGTCAATTCGCGGTAATTGTGGCGTATATTTTGTGAATCGTGGGCGGAAGCGTACCGCGGGCGGTGCGCTCCCTCGGATATTGTGTTTAGCGTTGCGTGTTCGTGAGCATTAGGGCTTGTTGTACGTGGAAACATACGGTGCGCGTCGCGAGAGATCGCACCGGGCATCTTACGGTGGATTGAGAGCATCGCGGATATCTTGCGCCGCGTGCGCGGGCAAATATCGTCGCACGCGCTCGAGGAAGAATCTCGCGAGCACATTACCGTGTAGCGTTGCGTACTTGTGGGCTCACGCCGCGGGCATTTGGTCGTGCGTATGAGGATCGGTTATGTCGTGCGTATGAGGATCGGTTATGTCGTGCGTGTGGGAATCATTTATCTCGTGTGTGTGAGGATCGTTGTGCACTCGAGATCTGGGGATTCAGGCCTAGGCGGATTGACGACATCGCGTGGTCGCGTTTATACGATTCGGAGTTGCTGAGTTCGCCCGAGGGCTCTCCCCGCGAGGGGAGTCTCGCGAACGTGAGAATCACGCACCCCGGGCGTGCGCTAACCGGCGATTCGATTACCGCGCTGGTACCGACCGTTCGAGCGATATCCGGCCTTGGCTCCCCGCTATGATTTATATGTTTTCATTGTGAAATATATCTGGTTATTCTTGTACACTGCCGAGCTTTATTTCGAGTGTCGGTTGCGTCACGCTCCTTCTCCACCTTCACCCCTATCGCGCGGATCCGCGCCCTGAGCCCGCTGGGTGGCTATCGAGGCGGACGTTGCAGAGACGTGGTGCGCGTCTATAATCGCACCTGGCGCCCAATCGAGAATGTATCGCCCAAGACCTAAGATACGGGAATCACGGTAAGAACTTTGACTTTGGCATCCCCTCGGAGCTATCGTCGGACGGTAGGGCAATCCAATTGCAACCGCGCTCCTTCGGCTAGCGAGACCGAGGGAAATCGGGTTGCAGTGTATATAATATTGCGATATACTTGGTAATTTGCCCAATAATCGATATGCTATCTGCTGAACACGATTCTGCACTACAGTTCAATTAGTTCAATAGCAAAACAAAATTGTTTTTCTGAAATAATGAATGTTTAAATAAGATTTACATAGATTCGGTTGTATCACTTGTATCTCGTATTTATTAAAGATTTACATAGACTCAATTGTTTCTCAAATATGAATAATTTTATATGAATAATTAAATTTAATGTACTGAACCTTTTACATCATATGTAAAACTCCTTTTTTTTCCATTTTTTTGCATGCAATCTATTTTCTTGCATCTATGATTATTTGTTTCTCTAATAATCCAATAATAGCTCAACAGCTAATTTCCGTCGTTCGTTAATTAAGAATAAACGCTGTCGTTTGTCCATATTATTTAGGATCGGCAAATTCTTCTTCTGCGCGCATCATCATGTAACTGAGCCACCATGGCCAGCTTCATGAGACGACTTTATACCAGCGCTTCATACTTTACTTAACGAACAGCGTACAGTGCACTAATCACATACAAGGAAGCAGACACAAAAATCATATACTGCGCGACAGCTTAAAGACAGATAAAGATAAACTTGGATTACTTCGACAGTTCAATTGCAATTCCAAACTTGGATTGAATGGTACGATTTCATCGAATTTTGATAATATAAATTCGATGATATAATTTCGTCCAACGTAAGTTTGGTGATATAACTGACGTCTGCCTAAACAATTCATCATAAAACCAAAACTTAACAAAAAAATTATATAGTTATGCCTCTATTTATGCGCTCTTTGTGAGGTAACCAAAACCAATAGTAAATAAGTAACCTGCCAATCTACGATCGTAGGCATTTGCTTTTATATTTATCTAAAGAATATTAATATGTAAAAATTGGGTTCCTTCATTTACCAGTGAAATTAAAATCCTACTTTTTACGTTGTACTCCTTAAGAAAGTTTTAAACAATTTAACCGATAATAATATTTAGTAACAATTATAATTAAATCAAATAATTGTAATTAATAATTTTAAATTCTAAATAATAATTGTAAATATCATAATACTATTATTAAGATATTAGGTCGTTTTATTATATTAATTTATTATATATGGTGGAACTTCCTTTCCTGTAAACGTAGAAGGTGAAACGATACATTATATTCAGAATTCTCTTAAAACATTTTTATTCATCTTTTCATAGGAGGGTTTTGAATATCGAGGGTAAAGATGACTCAGATCATTATTAACCTTCCTTCTATAAATAGGGAGATTGAAGCAGGAATAACAATTGGAATGGATTCATCACTGCCTGATGATAGAAAGCTCCCAATTGCAGTTCAAGCAAATGCCATAGCCCCAATTGACACCATAAAGGCTATCGCGGGTAACTGGGCGATGAATCAGTTCCAGGATGCAACCGTTAAAAAGCTTTTTGTTAATGGTGTCCTGGATATCATTAATGTTGGGTTGATTTGTACTACTGAAATTGCAAGTAACCCAGATGGTGATTGGTACAAATACGTTCTTACCAAGAAACCAACTAATGAAGAACAAAGAGCATTAGAGGCTATGGCAAACCGTGATGAAATGCTTAGGGGTATAACTGTAGCACTTGCAACCAAAGCAAATTATTGGTTGATGAATCACCATACCGGGCAAGGTCAAGTTGCAGGCTACGTTAAGAAAGTATTGGAGGTTTTCTATCCCAACATGGTTACCGATCAGGTAGTTTCAGCTGCTCATAATTTAGGACATTTTGTGAGTACACTAAAAGTCATAAGCATGGCTGGGATAGCTAACATCAGAGAATCCATTCCATTTGTAGTTGCTGAAGGTGCTGCTGTACGATTGTCGGACGATGGTAAACTGAGATTCCAATCGATGCCTGCTGGCACACATAGGTTGGTAGTTACATATGAAGCAGCCAAAAGGCTTGTTAGAAGCGTTTATGCAGCTTTTTGTCCGTCAGTCGAAAATTTTATTTCAATTCCAGAAGTGAGGGCAAGAGTGATGGAGAACCCAGCTTCGTACCATATTGGTGCACCCTATTTGACTGGAGAAGCCAGGGCTGACCATCAAGATACTGACATGAACAACTACTTAAGTAGATTGGGCACTTTTATAAATGTCTTGTATAAACAATCAACTCTTGCCAAGTCACTTCATCTAGCTATTGCTAGAATAGAAAGTTACGATGACTATGATGCTGACTTTAAAGCCATTCTAGGTAGAATCCAGACTGCACAGGCAGCCGCAAGAGAGAGACTTGTTGAAGAACAAGTTCAAGAATTCATGGCTGCTCTACAAGAGACTTTGGCCAGAATACGAGCAGTCTACAACCCTCTTAGAGTGGTTAAAAATTAAAATCAAATCCTGAACAATAGCAACCTATCACTTAATACACATGTATTTATAGTTCTGCCATTGATGATTTCAGCATTGCTAATTGCAGTCTTGTTGGCTGCTTATAAGTTTCTGATATTGTGTTTCATGATTCTTACTATTCTTATATTTGACTTATTCTTGTGATGAATTTAAATTATGTATGTTGATCAAAAAATAACTAAAAAACCAAAAAAATAAAAAAATAAAGCTTCAAAAAACAATGTTCTGTGTTAGTTTTAAGAGTTCATTTAATTTGATTGAACTTCTCCCGCAGGACCACAGTTGGCGGGAGACCAGTGATGGTAAAGGTAAAAAGTATCACCAAGCCGGTGGTCATCGTATCGAGGGTGGACGACCAGTCGATTGGCAGGAACAGCAACACCGGTATTGCCGGTGTAACGGCGAGGTGCGACTAAACATTTTAAGAATGCCGAGGTGCGACTAACATTTTAAGAATGCCGTCTATCAATATTTTCCCGATAAACGCGAGGTGTTAAATAAAGAGTAAAGTAAACTGGTATATGAGTGGTTTTATCGATCAAGTTTTATCTCCAAATATTCTACGCAATTTGAATTCTACTTATTCTCAAGATATTTAGATAGACAATTAGATACGGAAATAATAGCCGATTGGTGGAATAGAGAAATAGATAGGCAATAGAAATAGAATAAGCAACGCGTGAGCGCGAATACACTTTAAGTTATAATTATTGCGGCAATAGTTAAGCTGAATTATTTTCTTTTCCGTTTTCATAATGAGAGGAATCAATTTAAGTTCGGCGTCTTGCGGATTTATGTTTGATATAATTTAGTTTTCGTATCACGCTATACAGCTGACTGGCGAGATGAGCTAATTTCCCCAAATTTCGTATATCCAAATTCCATGAAAAAAATTGATTATTAATATCATAAACGACAAAGAATTAGTATTTCTTGTTCTAGAAAAAGCAACAGAATTAGCCAAAATGACAAATGACAAAAGGATTAAATTCAAGACAAATTAAATTCGATAAAGAGAAAATCCATCGTTTTTGAATATTAATTTTAATGTTCTTTCGTTTATGAAATTTAATAAGATTGTTTCATTAATTTATTATATTAATTCATTATATATAAACATTATATATAAACAAAATTAAATATTAAAGCATTGAACCTGTCTCACAAAAAATGTGTCGAAAAAACTGTTATTTTTTATTCCATTTTTTGTTATTGATGTAATTGCAAACTTTGTAAAATGAGAAATTAAAAGAAAATAGTTACAGAAATTGAGGAAGCCTCAAATCGTTTTGTGGCGACGATCCGTCTCTGCTAATGACAACAACAAAATCGAGGACGATCGACCCGCTTGTATCAACGAAAAAAATAGCTTACACATGAGAATGTATTTTATATAGAACATACATTCGTCTCAGTGTGCGACGCGTTTTATTCGTTGAATATTCATATAAGTACATTCGTTTTTCACGCCGTGTGCATCCTGATATATTAGTAGTAGTAGTACAGTATAGTTTATTTGTGTCCTCTCGGGGTTTACAAAGGCGTTTTTTCCGGGAAACGTTCCCAAACCCCTTACAATTATTACACATCCCCTATATGCCCGACCTGGCCATAGCAGCCCTTTGCATACTAGTACCCCCCTCCCTCTCGAGACCCGAGGTATTTGTATTTTGTACGGGTTAACATTTTTTGGAAGGTGGGGTTTGTAAGTAGTCCCACCAACAAATGCCAAATCGACCTTAGCAGGGTAAACATCAGCAAAAATGTTTATAGGTCTCCTGATATATTAATGAGAAATGATATATTTAAACGATATATCAACATTTTTCGAAAATTATACACATCTTAAATATAATATTAATTTTAATTAGATAAAACAGATTTATCATAAAATTAAAGAAATACAATTGCAATTACAACAACCAATATAGATAGATGATGTTGGTTGTTCTAATTCCGACATATCTCGTTAATTTTATACCATCAATTTAAATCTCATAGCTTAATGATCAAAAGAAAAAAAATACGCTAACAGATTGAATACGGTGTATTCAAGAAAAAATTCTAAACTAAAGAATATAAATTAAAATGACTTAATTAAATTCATAAAAGTTCCAATATAAGATACGGTTTCTCTAAAGTATAGAGTAACATGAGTGCGTTCTAGATGGTAAGCATTCAATCCATTTTTGCCTTATCATAATTCGTTGGATGTTTCGAAGTTGGTACTTGAATAATTCAGGATTTGAAGGTACAGATAATTGCTTCATAAAGTAGCATTTATTTGAAAATAATGACAATTTATGTAATTATTTTCGTCTTATCATGATTACTAATGATAAATTTCTGCAGTGAGCAAAGTGATATGAAACTGTGCAGTAGTTAATAATGTTCATCAGGTAAATTACACACATGTAATTGATGTTATGTTACATTTATATTTATTTATATTAATGACTCACTTTTTTGTTTAGCACTGTGCAGTAGTTAATAATGTTCATCAAGTAAATTACACACATGTAATTGATGTTATGTTACATTTATATTTATTTATATTAATATGACTCACTTTTTTTGTTTAGCATGAAGAGAAAGAGGCAGACACCGCAAAGCAAAGACGTTTTTCCAATTCCTATTTCACATAAGCGACAACTTTAGCAACTATTATTACGGAAGAGGAGGAAGAGGTAAAGAAAGAGAAGAAATTAACACCATGGTGAAACACGATGCGCTGCTCTCGACTGATCCGCGATGGACCATTGACAATAAAATTCCGTGTCTCTATAATAAAGCCATTTACCTATAAATCTTAAGTTTATTTTCGAGCACTTTAGTCTCCTTAACTTTCTCATTAGAATACTATATACTACTACATTATCGTAGGCCGACGTCACAAATAATACCCTGTTTTTTTTCTAGTATGTGACACGGAACGTTGACCAGGAAAAAGTACGTGGACTGTGGACGAGATAAGAGCTGTACGAGGACCTAGTACAGCTAAATATTGCAAGATAAGGGAAGAAGGGCAGACCCAGATATAACCGACTGATAAAGAATTAAAAGAACTTTACACAAAATACTCGAAACTGACTCGGAAACCAAATCAAATATGTGTATAGATAAGCAACGAACAAAATCAATTAAATAAGTGTTCATTTTGTGCTTTATTAAATTCAATCATCCCATTTATTAAATTCAATCAGCCCATTATCTGAATCAGTATTGAATAATGGTAACGGGCATGCTACCTTAAATTTACCGGCATTACACCGTTTCGGTTAGTTTGTTTTAGAAGAACAATTATTACTAATAATAAAGTGATAGAAATCCATACGATTGTAAATATAAAAGCTGTATATTGAAAGAAGTGCAACATCGAGTGTATTCATTAGCTCTTGTCCATCATTATAAATAATATCCGCATGAAAAGCAAAATTAACAAGCAGATCTTCTCTAGCTAGAATAATTTGAAACAAGAGACATAATAACAAGATTTCAAAATTCTCACGTCTTTGCAAGAACTACGACTAGCGAATGGATTTGGAAGACCAGTAATTACTTTATGAAGAGAATAACACCCGCACCGGAAAAAAATTCAAAATTTACTCGAATAAAAAAAATTGCGCTAAAAAATTAAGCGCATGCTCAAACAAATGGAAGATAAGTATAAAATTAAAAAAGAAAAACTTAGAAGATGTAAATTGTGCGCCACGATGGTCATCCGTCCGGTGCCAGCCTGATCCCTCGCACGGTCAATACCGTGATCCCTCGTATACAATGCCCACCGGTAATTCCACAAACAGAAGAAAATTGTAATTTGTCCAAAGTAATGGAAATGTTGTACGAGTAAGTATCCATATAAATTTATGAAATCCAACATTACTTATAATAACTTTAATTTACAATTAAACTTTTTTATATAAACAAAAGTACATAAAATTTATCCAATCAGAATTTCGACATCTTGGTTAAGAAAAAAAAAATTGGAAAGATAAGAGGGGAAAAAGTAGGAAAAACTATGTATGAGAGAGCACAGAGTCTACTAGAACGTTTTTCTGAAGAAATACAAGAAATGGTGCTCCGAAACCTCGAATTGTTGTAACAGATTTTAAAAAAGCAATTCTAATCGCTGTTGCACGTGTATTTGCAAATTTTATCGATTTAAATCATTATTTGCAGATATAAAATTGTTAATAATAATTATATAAACACAATTAATACAATTACTGAAAAACATATCAAATTCCATCATGTTACATGAGACTGTTGCTACATACAAGTACAAATAAATTAAAATGACCTTGACTTTGACATATGTTGTCAAGGTCACCCTCCTGAGTGACCTTCAGAAGGTTTTAGCCCTCGGTCACTGTTCGTTAAAAAGTTATTAACAAAAAAAGTTTGTAAAATATAGCAGCTGTTTGGAGTAATGGAAGGCATAAATGACTGATATTATGTTTTTTTTTTTTAAAGCAGAGAATACTTTATTTCGTGAGAAAGTTGCTGCTTTTACAAAACACAACATTTAAAGCAGTAAATTGTTGATAAATTGGTTAAAGACTCTTTGTTAAAGACGCAAGACGAGTTGTCACACGGGTTAGATGACGCGCTTTAACAGTGCTATCTCTGTACAACGCTCCACTGATCCACGTGGGTTCGGTGACGCGCTTTACATGTATTATCTCTGTACAACGCGTCACCGAAGCCACGTGGATCAGTGACGCGTTGTACAGAGATAATACATGTAAAGCGCGTCACCGAACCCACGTGGATCAGTGGGACGCTTTATACAGTTGAATATATGTAAAGCGCGTCACCGAACCCACGTGGATCAGTGGAGCGTTGTACAACAACAAATTTTTTTGTTAATAACTTTTTAACGAACAGTGACCGAGGGCTAAAACCTTCTGAAGGTCACTCAGGAGGGTGACCTTGACAACATATGTCAAAGTCAAGGTCATCGGAGGGGGCTCCCCTATACTGCATAATTACCGTTATGTGTTATAAGTTGATGTACGATGTAATAAATAAAAGTAATAAAGGTAATAACGGTAAAATAAAATAAGTAAAGATAATAACAAATGCTGTTTCCTTCCTTGTCTGTGTATTTTATCGATAACAAAGCTTTAATCTTCACTCTACGCACCACCTTCTTCAATAAGTATTTGTCAAATACTTATCCAAGTATCAGTCATTTGTCTCAAAATGTATATCGATACTATTAAAGGATGTTAAAGATGTAGAATAGGAGATGTACGCGCGCGCGCGCGTACGTGTATTACGTTAACTATTTTATAGCTATGATTGCTAGGTGGGATTGTCTAACAATAAGAGGCAGAGCGATTAAAATACGTTAATTTTTCTTAAGATGCTTAGGAAAATTATATCAGATGGATAATTTTGATAATACATGCGAATTTCTGACATCCATATTAATCGTAGCGTTAAGCGAAGGAACAGGCTATGACAAAACACGTCATGTTTATTGTTACCATCCAAGATACATGTCATAAAAATTAATAATATGATTAAAGAAGTTACAATTGAAGCTCCGGCAGATCATAAAAATCATAAATGCGTAGAAGATAATGATTAATGAAATTGCTACAGAAGGTTGCTAGACTAGCTGGACAAAAATGTATTTCTTGAAGCTCAAAGATTCGCCGCTGTTTCAAGGAACGGAACTGTACTGGCCAGTATTGGGCCAATTGTAAAACCTTATATGGGAAGGCGTATTAATCGCGACAGGTGTCTATTGAAAACGGGCACGATGACAAAATAGCGGAAATGAGTCGGCTCGTAAACACACGAAACATGTATACTCACTCAATTTTGTCGATGAAATTGTAGAATTTACTTTCATTACTGTTTCGTGCTCGGCCAAGGTGACCTCGGAACACGAATTGAATGTCGGGACTACCCTGACAAGGACGCGGGGCAAGGTCCTAGAAGAGTTAGCGAGGAGTGGACTTTAGATGACGCACGCCCTTTGGATTTGATTCACAAACACAATATATTTCAACACGGTATTTTACAAAGTTTTCTCGAACTCGCGCAACCAAGCGGGCTGAGCATTCGCGATAAATGTCGAAACGAAAATCTTGCGTCGCTTCGTATTCTCTGCGATGACTCGCGAAATGGAGATCTTGAAGAGCGATTAAGTACCGCCCTCGCGATCGGAGATCTTAAATACGACCGGCGGATATCTTGCTCGCGAAGCAGATGAGCGACCGCGAACACGATGACCCGCGAGATGCTCAGGCGCACTTAGAGTCACTCGGGGACGCGATAGCGGGCGCGAGTTTCACACTAATCACAATAAGAAGAGTAAGTAACTTAATGTAACGAGACGCGGTATTTCCGCGGTAACGATGAGAACGGCGCGGCACGACAAAATGGCCGTGAGCGGGGTCGATATCGGGATCGAACTCCCTGCGTATATTGTACAAGGACTGGACTGCTCGTCTGAGCTTACGCGCGGTTATCGCAACGCTCGAGAAAGAGGCACTCGCGAAAACCGAGTTTGATTTGTATGACGGTTTCGCCGTCAACACGGTTCTCTCTTGAAGAATCACGCTACCGCACGCGGTGATCACGTGATTGGTCCCTTGGCTTCGCCACGTCGTTGCTGGCGAACGGAAAAACTTGCGAAATGAGAAGTTTCACGCGGCAACTAATCGAGCGGGTGCGGCTCGTGATGAAACAATACGGATGTCGCGCAATTACTTTCGAGAACACTCCTGAACACCCCCGAGATGCTAATTGTCACGAACGACCAACTCGACTTCCTCCTTAGCGAGGCAGAAACGGAAGAGAGCGCGGATCGATATCGATCAATCTTCGTCCCGAGAAGAAATCCTCGGCGGGGGTTGTTGCCTCGCAAGACGAATCACATCGGTCCGCGACGTACAGAGTTGCGCGGTGTACGTAAATTAGGAAACGCGTGCGCGTTTTGCAATCGCGCAGTCGGAACGGTATAAGCGCGACAACCGAGTGATCTCGGGCGAGTTCGTGTCAAGCCCGAGGGTTGTTTGTGCTCGCGCCAGAGGCGTTCGCTGTCGCGACAGCGCCCCATTATACCGACTTTATCTTAATCTTAAATAACCAATATTTCTGATTTTCTAAAACAATTTTATCGACGAAACTTAGTGAGTACACATGTTTCGCGTGTTTACAAACTTTCCGAAATTTTGAAAAGCACGACGTATTTGCGCCGTATTTCCTGGCCCATTATATATTTTAAATATATTTATTTAATGTGTATCATAATACCTAATCTTTTTAACATTTTCATATTTTTTAACATGAGAAGGTTAATAACATGGAAAACAGGTAGTTTTTTATAAATGGATGTAAAAGAAGTCGGCACAGTATGATAATATCTCGACGGAGTAAGTCGTGTGAGTTCGTCAAAACCAAGGAAACGAATATATTATACACGACGGAATATTGGCGACTCAAGGATAAATATATTAAAAACGCCGAGTGGTCGACGAAATGCCCGTCGATCAATTTATTTTTAAACATAAACCGAACATCGGGCCGATTTTATCATTTGGATATTATGCCGACGTCGGCGCGATGTTACAGCCAGGTGCTGGGCCGACTGATATATTTTCCTTATAAAGACCTTATAAGGACCTGGCGTTATATGATCATTCGAGTCCCGATAAGTCAATATTATCAGGTCCCGACAACTAAATCGGGCAAACATTATATGGTCCTCATTTGAGCCCCACCTCAATTTCTAATCGGAATATCGCGTACGCTCTATATGTATCAAAATAATTTTTCAAGTTTATCAAGCGCGAATAACGACTCTATCTCGAGGCTATCTCTTATCGCTAAATTGCACGGATGCACGCTTATTCGCAGATTTTTATTAATGCATTTGCCATTTTATTCCAAAAATCTCAAAATAATAGAGAACTTTTTTCCTTAGTTTCGCTTAAACCTTATGTCATACAATGTAATAATATTCTTATCGCCCCTCTCCCGCAGAAAGAGGTGGGTGGAGATAAACCTCAGTTCGCGTGAGAAGTACAATGCTATCCAGAGAACTATCCACGCGAAACAAAGTTCATCCCACCCCACCCCATCCCTTTTTACAGGGCGAAACAAGGTCTACCATTGTACAGGTTTTCAACTTTTCACGCGAAACGATCCACCCCCCGCCCACCCTCGCCTACATGTGTACTGTAAAAATGGCAAAAGAAATCAAAACAGAACATAAGTTTAGGAATGTAATGAATGTTTCTATATAACACGTATCTATATCACTAGTCTCAGTATGTCATATAGCTGTGTTAGTCAGTTGGATAATTTCAAGAAAATTTCCTAAATTTTCAACATGCATTTGCACGAATTTATCAATTTGACATACAATTTTAATTCGTCGTGAAATTTTTTGTGTGAGAAAAAAGCGCGAAATAACGTCCAAAATGTCAAAATGTGTTAATAGTACTAATCAATAGTTCCGAAAATCGCTTATTTCATTGTATAAAAACATATTTTAAAGTTATAAAAAGTCGAGATCAACAAAGAGTAACATGCATTTTCAAAGTTAGTGCATTCCACGGAATATGGTTTGAACAAACACACATGGATCTGGTTAAAATTTATCGTTTTTTATTGCCTATTTTCTACTACTGCAACCACCGCGATACAAATGTCTGATTAATGAATTAGAATTAAATCATAGAGATGTAGTCGATTAAATAAACTTTTGTAGAGAAATAAGTAATACTTAACAAAATTATATCTCACAAAGTTACATTACCTAATTCAACCTAAGTGATATGTATAAATTCAAAAATCCAACCTAAGCGGTAGTAGCTTCAATTTTTCTTTAACAAAATTATTGTATCACAAATTTGTGTTATCTAACTTAACCCAAGTGACATGTATTTCAAAAAAAATGTAAAATCTTTAAATTACGCCAAATACAAAGAGAACATATATATTGCTTTAAAAAATAATTGTTGTGCAATTATTTATAAAGAATAAAATTCAAGTGGTACATATCTTTGTGTTCCCAAGGGTCTTCCTATTCCAACCCAAGTGATAGTAGCTTTAATTCTATTTAACAAAATTATAATATTACAAAGAATTATTTTAATCACAAAAAATTAAAGAGATAACAGTACAAAACAAAAATATTTAATTAAAATAAAATAAATAAATTTTTATTGTAAAAAAACTTGGCGCTGCTTTTTTTACTCTCGTCACATTCTTCCCTAATGTTTAAATTGCCGCGTTAAAGTCCCTCGCCCATGAAGTATGATGCCATCTATGGCAATTGCGAAGCGTCAACCGATTCGATACGATTTAGCTACAAGCGTGTGAACGTAGCGCGCGAAGCGGCGCAGCCGCATAGCGACTTAGCAATAAGCGATTTCCGGGTTCTTCTCGGAAGTACGTGCGTGCGAGAACAAGAGACGAAAGAAAAAGAAAGAGAACATTCGACAACATTCGTCCATCGTGGTCAGACGTGTCCGAGTTACTCCGAGTTATATATTAGCCATCCAAATTACTGAAGTCTACAGCCGATATCTGCATTTTGTACGAAGGTGTTACGAGAGTAGACAGATCGAAAGGGACGATTACGGAGATAGAAGGAAGGACGAACGTTATGAGAAGGAAGGACGTGTTACCATTTTTCGGGATTCGCCCATGTTCACGTCCTGAGACGGAAGGAAGTTTAATGTGTGATCGCTTGCGGAGCTTTCACCTTTACTACAGTCTCCTAATGATGGGAGAAGGAATGGTTATAAGGTAACTCTTGATGTTCTGGGTAACAATCAAGGAGCAAATTGATGGTACTACTTTTGTAGATATATGCGCTCTGATTGCAGAACATTCGAGAGGTTTACTTGTTACATGGGATGCTGAGCTAAACAGTCGCCTCGCTTTGATTGCTGGGCATCATCCCACGACATAATCCTGTGCCTTAACTACCGGGATTATTTCCTTTGAGTGCTCAAAGTAAAGTCGATAATCGGTTGCAACCACGCGTAACTTTAACGTTTTCTACGACGTTTTCTGACACGTCTTCTATGTTGTCTTATACGAATAATGATAATTAGTCTCTCGTAAATTATACTCGCTCCTTGTTACTGAAATTGATCGAATTGCTAATAACAAGCATTGTATATATGTTTTACACATACTTAATTCGAAGTACTTGCGTTACGATATTCGATATACGTTCTAGTTACGACGTTTACATAAACATAACCTAATTGTGTTCAATTCTCGTGAATCAGACATTGTTTACTTTCTTGTTTTCGAAAGTTTGATCTTTGCGATTGATACATGAATTGCTTGTGTTTAATTTATCAAATGGTTTAATGCTACTGAGCAAATTCTAATCACCACACGAAATTTGGATTAATAGTTCAGTTAATAATTATGATAATTACAAGGTGATATATAAAGTTCTGAGACATTTATTATTTGAATACTTATTAAATCAGTTTCTCTTTATTTAAGGATTACAAATTGATTTGAATGAAAAACGATTAAGTATGCATTATTCCATTTTTAATATGTGTTAAATAATAATTTGGATTTATGTTGATTACATTTACAGAGTGACAGATGTCTTATTAATAGTCATTTCATTTTCTTTAAGAATACTTATAAAGTTTTAAAGTCATATGTATTGGAAAGAATATTGTTGAGAATCGAATAGACGAATATTCGAGAAATGAATATTCGTCGTGAAAGCGAATATTCTTCGCGAACGTTCGAGTGGCTCCAAACCGCGACGCTTTACTTCCCCCCTTTTTTTTGATGTTTTCGAGCCAAACGGCCACCGGTGTTTCTCGCGTGATCGCAAGCACCGCGACCAATAGTCGAGTCGTTAGGCGATTTGGAGCCAATCAGCGTTTCTCACGTCGTCAAATTCCGCGCGGCCTAACGCGAAGCTCCGGCCGCGATCTCTTGCCTGCTCCGGCCAGGACGGGCAGTGAGCCATCGCAACCCGTACGCGATACTTGCATTCGTCGACGTCGCGAAACGGAGTTGAATTCGATATCGATATAGCGAGTGCGAAAGTTAAACGCGCACCGGTCAGACCTTGTAGACCTTTTAATAAAGTGACTCTTGTCTCGTCTTACACGCGAAACCTGACTCATTTTTTTTGTGCCTTCCTCGGAGCGACCGCGCGAAAACGCCGAGCGGTCCACTAACAAATATAATAACGAACATCTGATTCAATTCACTTTTCTTATTAAATGTTTCAATTACCTAATGAAATATTCTGAACGAATTTGATCGACATTACATGTTCCTTTGTGAAGTGACTATGTTCCCCTCCTTTTTTGCCCCTACAAAACACCTTATTTTTGGCTGTAGAAAAAAATCCTGACGTGTAAGGGGCAAAACTGAGGTTATATTCGGTTTCAGCAGGCGAAAATACGTAAGAATACCATGGTCTAGTCCATGGCGCAGACAACTTTTTTTTTGTGGGCCTGTGTAATTTATGCCATCTATTTTTTTTTTAAATCAAATTGAATCATATTGCAGATTGTCCGACGTGGCGATAGGCGGTCCAGGCACGTTTGCTACAGCGATTCACAGCGATCCGCAGCAGGCATTATCTGTGCCATCAACTAGTGCCGTGACGACAACGACAATTGCACTTCCACCGAGGACTTGGAAATCAAATATTGGCGCTTCTATATCGACTGTGATTAGCTTATTCGTTAAGCTCTGTAGAGACTCGCTGTTTATCGCACATAATTTTCTACGTTCGGCAAATATGACAAATGCGATAGAAAAAACATTGAAGGGAGAGGATGAGCGCGGTGCTCTTGAAACTGTAAGACTAATTGATCTGTTGCTGACATTGCTGTATGAGGAAAGATCAGCGGCATTGGTCCGCAATACCACGACTGGTGATGATTGCCCATCTGGTGATCCCTCGCAACTAACAACACGTTTAGATGGCGTTAGAAAAAAATCGTGCAAACTAATAATCGATTGCATACGTTCCAACGATATGGGCGCTTTGCGAAAGGCGATTGAGTCTGGAGAAATTCATGTTGACACAACCGACGATTTTGGACGAACTGTGCTCACGTGGGCCACAGTCGCCGGTACGCCAGAAATGGTAGAATTTTTGTGCGCGAGAGGTGCGCACGTTAACGCAAGCCAACGAGCGTCCAGTTTACATTACGCAATTTATCACGGAAGATCGACTGTTGCCAAGATTCTACTTCGGTACGGGGCTGATCCGTTTTTGAGGGATGAAAATGGTAAAACGCCGTTGGACAGAGCCAGAGAAGGTGTCGATATAGGTCGCAGAGAGGTCGAGGGCATATTGCAGTCACCGTGGGAATGGATGTTACCGCCATCGACGCAAGAACACGATGAAAAACTTGAGACGCAAGTGGGAGAAATCGTGGAATCCACTACGATGGAGGGTAATGCTGCTAAAACGGTGCCTGAATACCTGAGAAGATTGTTGTCGATGTTACGTGATATTCTACGATCGGCAAACGTGTTACCAAGCGTTGAAGAAGCTATTCACGGGTTGATTACAAAACTGGAACCTTACGTCCTAGGACCTGCAGACGTGCTCACGGTAACTAGTGAATTCGACGACAGAACGGGAGGACGTGGAGCTGCTGTTGTGCCAGTAGAAATGAAAGCGATCGACAATATTTTGAAAAAAGAGGTAAGGGCTCAACATGCGTTGTGCAATTGAATTTTTTTCACATAAATTACAACTATTTTGTTTCTCTGTGCTTTGCGCGCGCGTTTATGCATAACGCGTTGTTCCCCATCACCAACGTGTCGCGTACTTGCGCGCATAATCTGTATTCAAGGAATGCAATTGACAGGTACCGATTATTAAATCCCATAAACATGTTTTTTTTCCCCAGACGGAATAACAACGGAAAAACTCGAATGAGACATGTTCAAGCCCGACGTTGAGCGAGAGATGTCCGTGGTGCGGAACAATTATAGCCGCGTGTAGCGATAGCGATTACTGTAATAATCTACTGGAAGAAAGATGTGTTCGATGTTGCTGTGTTGCTGACGGTAAGAACAGAGTCCAGCATGCTTGGAGTAGCGAGGATCGTTCAATGTCGAGATCATCGTTGCGGCAAGATACGTGCGTGCGTGCGTGCGTGCGTATGTATGTATATATATATATATACATACATATATATACATATATACACGCCAAAATATAAACTTTTCATTTGTCGTGAAATTTTACAATTTGAATTAATTACATTTGTTTTATGCACAGAAGCGATACGTATCAGTCAGGCGACGACATTAACGTATTGTGACAGTTTGTCCCCAGAATCCAGAAAAGAAGATAAAGATACGTGAGTATATATACATGCATGCATGTGTATATGCCAATGTGTAAACATTTGTTGCGCATGCGTGTTTAACGTAACGATCATCTTTCTCGTGTAATTCAACAGCATTCGAGATGGAGAAGCATTGTCGAGGTCGAACCGCGAGCGGTCGTGCGATCCCAGTCCCTCCTGCCATCTCTCAAAATCAATTATCGATTTATGCTCGACATCGTCATCGTCATCACCTTTGTGAACCTGGAGCCCGACTTTATGAAAATTAAAAATTAATAATATAATTTGTTTGTATTTCGTTTGTACTCGTTTGTACCACTTTTCATTTCGTTTGTACCTCAAAGGGTTCGGAGATATGAGGTGGTTAAAAATGACCAGAACCCAACTTTAAGATATTTTAATTTTATTAATGTCATTCGATAGAGAATCGTTTGTACCCGTTTGTACCACTTTTTATTTCGTTTGTACCTCAAAGGGTTCGAAGATATGAGGTGGTTAAAAATGGCCAGAACTCAATTTTAAGATATTTTAATTTCATTAATGTCATTCGATAGATAATCGTTTGTACCCGTTTGTACCGCCGCCAGTTTTGTTTGTACCCTTAAGGGAGTGATTGAACCGAATTTTTAAAATAAGGGAAATAGCTATCTTTGCCGTTTTTAGAGATATTTTAAATCCGCAAGCGGGTGCTGTTTCGGAATCGTTTGTACTTGTTTGTACCACCGCCGGTTTCGTTTGTACCCTTAAGGAGGTGATTGTACCGAATTTTCAAAATAAGGGTAAAAGCTTTCTTCGCCGTTTTTAGAGATATTTTAAATCCGCAAGCGGGTGCTGTTTCGGAATCGTTTGTATTCGTTTGTACCACCCCCGGTTTCGTTTGTACCCTTAAGGAGGTGATTGTACCGAATTTTCAAAATAAGGGTACAAACGAAACCGGCGGTGGTACAAACGAGTACAAACGATTCCGAAACAGCACCCGCTTGCGGATTTAAAATATCTCTAAAAACGGCGAAGATAGCTCTTACCCTTATTTTGAAAATTCGGTACAATCATCTCCTTAAGGGTACAAACGAAACCGGCGGTGGTACAAACGAGTACAAACGATTCCGAAACAGCACCCGCTTGCGGATTTAAAATATCTCTAAAAACGGCGAAGATAGCTCTTACCCTTATTTTGAAAATTCGGTACAATCACCTCCTTAAGGGTACAAACGAAACCGGCGGTGGTACAAACGAGTACAAACGATTCCGAAACAGCACCCGCTTGCGGATTTAAAATATCTCTAAAAACGGCGAAGATAGCTCTTACCCTTATTTTGAAAATTCGGTACAATCACCTCCTTAAGGGTACAAACGAAACCGACGGTGGTACAAACGAGTACAAACGATTCCGAAACAGCACCCGCTTGCGGATTTAAAATATCTCTAAAAACGGTGAAGATAGCTCTTATCCTTATTTTGAAAATTCGGTACAATCACCTCCTTAAGGGTACAAACGAAACCGACGGTGGTACAAACGAGTACAAACGATTCCGAAACAGCACCCGCTTGCGGATTTAAAATATCTCTAAAAACGGCGAAGATAGCTCTTACCCTTATTTTGAAAATTCGGTACAATCACCTTTTTAAGGGTACAAACGAAACCGGCGGTGGTACAAACGAGTACAAACGATTCCGAAACAGCACCCGCTTGCGGATTTAAAATATCTCTAAAAACGGCGAAAATAGCTCTTACCCTTATTTTGAAAATTCGGTACAATCACCTTTTTAAGGGTACAAACGAAACCGGCGGTGGTACAAACGAGTACAAACGATTCCGAAACAGCACCCGCTTGCGGATTTAAAATATCTCTAAAAACGGCGAAGATAGCTCTTACCCTTATTTTGAAAATTCGGTACAATCACCTTTTTAAGGGTACAAACGAAACCGGCGGTGGTACAAACGAGTACAAACGATTCCGAAACAGCACCCGCTTGCGGATTTAAAATATCTCTAAAAACGGCGAAGATAGCTCTTATCCTTATTTTGAAAATTCGGTACAATCACCTCCTTAAGGGTACAAACGAAACCGGCGGTGGTACAAACGAGTACAAACGATTCCGAAACAGCACCCGCTTGCGGATTTAAAATATCTCTAAAAACGGCGAAGATAGCTCTTATCCTTATTTTGAAAATTCGGTACAATCACCTCCTTAAGGGTACAAACGAAACCGGCGGTGGTACAAACGAGTACAAACGATTCCGAAACAGCACCCGCTTGCGGATTTAAAATATCTCTAAAAACGGCGAAGATAGCTCTTACCCTTATTTTGAAAATTCGGTACAATCACCTTTTTAAGGGTACAAACGAAACCGGCGGTGGTACAAACGAGTACAAACGATTCCGAAACAGCACCCGCTTGCGGATTTAAAATATCTCTAAAAACGGCGAAGATAGCTCTTACCCTTATTTTGAAAATTCGGTACAATCACCTTTTTAAGGGTACAAACGAAACCGGCGGTGGTACAAACGAGTACAAACGATTCCGAAACAGCACCCGCTTGCGGATTTAAAATATCTCTAAAAACGGCGAAGATAGCTCTTACCCTTATTTTGAAAATTCGGTACAATCACCTTTTTAAGGGTACAAACGAAACCGGCGGTGGTACAAACGAGTACAAACGATTCCGAAACAGCACCCGCTTGCGGATTTAAAATATCTCTAAAAACGGCGAAGATAGCTCTTATCCTTATTTTGAAAATTCGATACAATCACCTCCTTAAGGGTACAAACGAAACCGGCGGTGGTACAAACGAGTACAAACGATTCCGAAACAGCACCCGCTTGCGGATTTAAAATATCTCTAAAAACGGCGAAGATAGCTCTTATCCTTATTTTGAAAATTCGGTACAATCACCTCCTTAAGGGTACAAACGAAACCGGCGGTGGTACAAACGAGTACAAACGATTCCGAAACAGCACCCGCTTGCGGATTTAAAATATCTCTAAAAACGGCGAAGATAGCTCTTACCCTTATTTTGAAAATTCGGTACAATCACCTTTTTAAGGGTACAAACGAAACCGGCGGTGGTACAAACGAGTACAAACGATTCCGAAACAGCACCCGCTTGCGGATTTAAAATATCTCTAAAAACGGCGAAGATAGCTCTTACCCTTATTTTGAAAATTCGGTACAATCACCTTTTTAAGGGTACAAACGAAACCGGCGGTGGTACAAACGAGTACAAACGATTCCGAAACAGCACCCGCTTGCGGATTTAAAATATCTCTAAAAACGGCGAAGATAGCTCTTATCCTTATTTTGAAAATTCGGTACAATCACCTCCTTAAGGGTACAAACGAAACCGGCGGTGGTACAAACGAGTACAAACGATTCCGAAACAGCACCCGCTTGCGGATTTAAAATATCTCTAAAAACGGCGAAGATAGCTCTTATCCTTATTTTGAAAATTCGGTACAATCACCTCCTTAAGGGTACAAACGAAACCGGCGGTGGTACAAACGAGTACAAACGATTCCGAAACAGCACCCGCTTGCGGATTTAAAATATCTCTAAAAACGGCGAAGATAGCTCTTACCCTTATTTTGAAAATTCGGTACAATCACCTTTTTAAGGGTACAAACGAAACCGGCGGTGGTACAAACGAGTACAAACGATTCCGAAACAGCACCCGCTTGCGGATTTAAAATATCTCTAAAAACGGCGAAGATAGCTCTTACCCTTATTTTGAAAATTCGGTACAATCACCTCCTTAAGGGTACAAACGAAACCGGCGGTGGTACAAACGAGTACAAACGATTCCGAAACAGCACCCGCTTGCGGATTTAAAATATCTCTAAAAACGGCGAAGATAGCTTTTACCCTTATTTTGAAAATTCGGTACAATCACCTCCTTAAGGGTACAAACGAAACCGGCGGTGGTACAAACAAGTACAAACGATTCCGAAACAGCACCCGCTTGCGGATTTAAAATATCTCTAAAAACGGCGAAGATAGCTCTTACCCTCATTTTGAAAATTCGGTACAATCACCTTCTTAAGGGTACAAACGAAACCGGCGGCGGTACAAACGAGTACAAACGATTCCGAAACAGCACCCGCTTGCGGATTTAAAATATCTCTAAAAACGGCAAAGATAGCTATTTCCCTTATTTTAAAAATTCGGTTCAATCACTCCCTTAAGGGTACAAACAAAACTGGCGGCGGTACAAACGGGTACAAACGATTATCTATCGAATGACATTAATGAAATTAAAATATCTTAAAATTGAGTTCTGGCCATTTTTAACCACCTCATATCTTCGAACCCTTTGAGGTACAAACGAAATAAAAAGTGGTACAAACGGGTACAAACGATTCTCTATCGAATGACATTAATAAAATTATAATATCTTAAAGTTGGGTTCTGGTCATTTTTAACCACCTCATATCTCCGAACCCTTTGAGGTACAAACGAAATGAAAAGTGGTACAAACGGGTACAAACGAAGTACAAACAAATTATATTATTAATTTTTAATTTTCATAAAGTCGGGCTCCAGGTTCACAAAGGTATCGTCATCGTCATCGTCGTCATCGTCATCGCCGTTGTTTGTATCGTCGACAAACGAAATGTCGGATGCGGGTCAGAGACCACCCGCCAAACACAAACAAAACGACGAACCATCTGAGTCCCCAAACGGTGCTGCGACCGAATGTCAGGACGACGAATCTACAGCCGGGCCATCTTTCCCGAAAAAACGACGCCGTCGTCAAAAGTTAGTTTTAATTGCTATAGATGCCATCAATTCGCATTCGTTTTATCTTTTTCCGGTTTTTATATATTTTTTTATCTTTCCAACACACATGATTTGATTGTGATTTTATTTCAGAACTATTTAAATACACCTGACGAATAAGTCAAACGTTGAGCCAGAAAAAATCGACATCGTTTGGAATGAGGAATCAATTTTATTCGGTTTTCCAAGACATTTTTTTTATAATTTTTTATGGTTATCGTTAACGTTAAACGCCGAAATGGGTACCGTTTCTTTTTGATATAATCGAAGCAGCACAATCATAAAATGTTGTTGAAAAATCGTGCCACGGCTAAAGAGTAAATAACGTAAAAGCTTTAAATTTCATGACGCACAGTTTAGCTGTTGGTGGAAAATGGTTGCGGTTAATTTGAAAAAATCGAATATACATACAAATTATATTAATATCAACGATACGTTGTTCTGTAATCTTGAATCAATTATGTTACGTTTTGCCGTATAATCTTTATAGTGAGACTACAAAATATGTAATATTTTATTATTTTTACATTCAAACATATACAATTCATTTCTAAACTTTCGCATATTTGACAATTTTTTTTCTTGAAAAACATACATTTGTACATGTATATATGCGCGCGTGCGCGCACGCACACACTCGCACACAAGCATCAGCGGTACCGCAGTGAGGTTCTGTTAAATTTACATTTGCCGCGAGTTTATATGTCAAGTGTTTAAGAAACACAAATAAACGCCAAATAGCGTGTTGGCCAACAGTTCAATGTAACTCGTTTTCCTTTTCAAGAATCCAAGTGACGAAATAATTTCTCGAGCAAATCAGCGACGGACCTGCACAAGCGTGACAAAATAGATTCGCCCTGGACCGTCTTATCGGTGTATCGTCAGACGCGCGATTATTCTCAGCCGCAGGGGGAATTGATCCGCGCAATTCCTTGGGCTTAACGCACCCACGGCAATACCGAGTTCACGATATCGCGGACATACACGCACAAATTTACATACACACTGACAATATTACATCATCGAGTATGCAGTCGTACGAGTTTGCAAGTCTGGGAGACATGGACTAATACATCGGTCTTTACATTTCGACGGACTATATTTGCACGCACGTGTGACAGGAATTGACTCTGCAGAGCAGAAAACGAACGATGACCAACGTTGAAATGGACATGGCCAAGTACGCCAGATATCGAGGTATGTAGAATAAAAATGTTGTAGCATAACTTCAATAGTCGATCGGATTGAATCTGTAGGAAATAGGGAATAATAAAGTTGACCGATCGTTTTTAACGGACAACGAATAAAAAAAAATCACCTCGAATTGAAAGAGAGAAAAAAATAGAGAGAAGAGGGTGGGAGGGAGGGAGAGAGAGGGAGGAAGAGGGAAAGAGAGGAAGAGGAAAAGAGTAACGTCGCAATGCTAAATTAACCATGTTTATTAACGTTACGGTTTATTATCGTTCCATACAATTATGTATCGATATTTAACGATCATGGGAGATAAACATGCACAATGTTGCCAATTCGATGATTTATGAATTGCAGATAGACGTATATTTTTTTATTTGAATTATAATTTCATGTTCTACATTTTCTTGCCATATTTACGACATTTATTTATTTGATGTTCTACTACATTTAAGTATTGTTTAAAAGCCGTTGTGTCATTTGCTCATTTATACTAAAAAAAAAAATAGAGCGTAGACATTCGAACTGCCGTGTCTTTCTTGGACCTCGTGCTGATTACGACTTATTCAAGACGTGTACACCTAAATTATGTTTTTTTTTATTCAATCAAAAATTTTTGTACTTTATCAAATTTCGAAGTCTAGCAGCGCCAAGTTTCTTTACAAGAAAAATTTATTTTTTATTTTAATTAAATATTTTTATTTTGTACTGTTACCTCTTTAATTCTTTGTGAAAATGATTCTTTGTAATATTATAATTTTGTTAAATAAAATTAAAGCCACTATCACTTGGGTTAAAATAGAAAGATACTTAAATAGGAACACAAAGATATGTACCACTTCAGTTTTATTTTTTTTAAATAATTGCACAATTATTTTATATATATATGTATATATATACAAAGAGTATGGTGTATATATATATATATATATATACACCATACTCTTTGTATTTGGCGCAATTTAAAGATTTTACATCTTTTTTTGAAATACATGTCACTTGGGATAAGTTAGGTAACACAGATTTGTGATATAATAATTTTGTAAAAAAAAAAAAAAATTGAAGTTACTACCACTTGAGTTGGATGTTTGGATTTATACATATCTATCACTTAGGTTGAATTAAGTAACGTAACTTTGTGATATAATTTTGTTAAAATTATATGAATTTCTTGAATGTAGAATATTGTTGCATTGACATTAAAATAAAAAAATCACTCACCGGCCGATGCGCAACAGCGGAGTTGTAATACTACATTGATCAGATAAATTATCTGAAACATACAAATATTTGTACATTAAAGCATTGCAGTGCCCAAGATAATCGATATTTGTGTTGTACAAGTAATGAATTCATTATTCGAGTATAATGTAAAGGCAAATTACGTCGCGCTTGAGAAAGTGGCGGAATCCGCCACGGGACAGCAAAATAATAAACAAATGCTACTCACCTTACGGTCGTTCCGCCGTTGCCCGATGCCTCCCAGGTCCCCTCCTCCTCTCTGTGGTCCTTCACCGATGTCGCATCTCTGTCGACGCACTCACTCACGACATTTACGAGCGAAAATCGACGATATCGTCGCTCATAATCGCGCGACACTTTGTACGGCACTCCCGGTATTAATCTCGCGACGCGGCGCGTACTTTATTACACGATGATGGAAGGATTAGCGTCGGAGATGCCTGTACGATCCGCTTGACGATCCCGTCAGCCCGTGATGCCCCGCAGGTAAACGCGACAAGCGAGTCTTACATGGCGGAGAGAATTTCGTAAAATCACATGGCCAACTTCACTCGCCAGGAACAGCCGTCGCGTGGACGCTATACTTGCTGCTTGTCAGACGATCTTGCTTAACTGTAATCATAAATAATCGATTTATGAACATTGTATCTATCCTCCATGATCGCCAAATATTAAGACACGATTAAATTACAAGATTGAACATAGGACGACAGACTGCGATCGCTAATTAAACATGATATCGTCACTTACGATCGCGCGACACTTTGCATCGACACTCTCGGTATTAATCTCGCGACGTGGCGCATACTTTATTACACGACGACGGACGACAGAAGAATTACGTCGGAGATGCTATAAACGAAGATATACAATCCGATCGACGCCCGTTACTCGATTTAGCATCCGCTCGTGTCCTTTATCCGTGTATCGAAATCGACGGTAATTTCATTCTGAAACCGCGCGACATGTCAACGACACGAGACGCGAGGCGAGTCAAGTTGACGATTGCAAAAAACGAGACTGATCGTCCGAAAGAATGTAATCGGAAGTCAATATATTATCAAACGCGATATACATACACTGGCATCCGTATAAATTCCGCGAAGCACATGTATTAAATGAGCATTCGATATATCACAGTTTTCCGTAATCTAAACCGGCGATTCGTGTATTATTCCGCACTGTATTTCGAAAGCAGTGACTTCCAACTTCCAACATGGATCCGCGAGCGCCGCAAACGCGCGCGAACGGCAACTCAAATAAGTGGGGGTAAAATAACTATAGGTCGAGAGAACCAATCGGCATCGCGGAAAAGGACCGAGCTACATCTCGAGATTTTCGAAAGAACTTCGATATATTCGAGTATCGATTTAATTTCCATTTATCTCGGCCATTGTTCAAATGAAAAACGAAGCCACTTATAAGGACGTTCTCTCGTCCTTATACTAAAGAAAATCAATTTTCTTAGGATTTTCTTGAAACTGTGAATATACGTTAATTTAGGAGTTCTTAATGTGTGTATAAATTTCAGTACCTCTTCCGGTATAAAAAATAAAGATACTGAGCCTCAAAGTTTCAACTTTTACTAATAAAAAGTTTTCCAGGCCAAACGGTAAGAGATACGAAATTGGCCAAGAGGACCAAAGTTGCTCCTCTCGTCGAGTTCTATAAAGAAAAAATGCCAAAACTAAAAAAAATTAAATTTTAATTTTTTTTTAAACTTTGAGGCTTAGTATCTTTATTTTTTATACCGGAAAAGGTATAAAAAATGAAATTTATACCATGCATAAAGCACACCTAAATTAACGTATATTCACAGTTTCAAAAAAATCCTTAAAAAATCGATTTTCTCTAGTATAAGGACGAAAGAACGTCCTTATAAAGCTCCTTGCACAATGTCAGGCAACAGGCAATAAGAACAGGAAATAGAATAAAAAATCATGTATAAATGCAGAATAAACAGTGACACAGGCAATAGACACAGAGTTTCCGTCATGTTGGAAATTCTGTGCCTATTGTCGGTTGCCAACCAATCATAGCATTCAAATTTTTTAGGTTGTAATTAACAATTTTTTTATTTCCTGTTCCTATTGCCTGTTGCCTGGTATTGTGCAAGAGGCTTAAGGGAATCCTAGAATGACAGCGACACTGACATAATCGGTATAAGCCAAGGTATAAGCAATATCTTTGAATTGGCTAAACAAAATAGAAAATCTTTTTACACGATTAAAGTACGCACAAAATGTAGAGGGCTGTACATAATTTTTTCTTAATAAACTAAAAAAAATTTATTTTTATAAATATTGTCTTCACCTGACGACAATATTTGCTTTATACAAAAATTCTGCAGTTTTTCTATAAAAAATAGTGATGCAGCCCTCTACAAAAAGCTGTCAAAAATAATATCGTGCAATTAGAAGATTTGAAGCCTAAAAACAAAGATATTACTTAGCCCAGTGTTGTGCGTATGTATATGCGTGCAAGGTTAGGTGCTATCCTTGTCTATACAAGACAGATATAGGTCGATAACATAAAAAATGGTAATTTTGTCGGTTATACAGACGGCTCCAGCATCACCATAATGTTCTTTGTAGTTTAAAATATTCAAAATACTAAAAGTTTACAAGAAACATTAAATTTCGTACGTTTTCAATATGCTATATTTATAATAGATGTAATAGATTTATGATAGATGAGCTGTGGCCCAGTTATCTTACTTTTATAGTTGTGTAAGTATAAAGCATTTATCGTCTGAAAAGTTAGTCTCATGTAAATGCAATTTATACAAAATGTTTCAATTGAAACGGCGATTACACCCTATATGTGACTATTATATATATATACCGTGTGTATCAAAAATTCAGGAACAGCCAATTATCTCAGAAAGCATTGGTTTATGAAAAAAATATTTCATATAAAAGTTGAAGGGTTTAAAGGGGGCCAATAAATGATCTTATTAGATTTGGCCGTTCCGGAACTTTTGGTGCGCACGGTATATGTATATCATATGTATGTATATACGTATACACCTATATTTTCTAACTTATTAAACTGCGCGTCGATTCTTTGTCGGACTTAAAACTTTATCTTAATATTTTTAATTTTAATATTATATTTCAAATCTAATCAATTACTTTTAATATTTTAATAGTTTTCTATTTATATGGTACTAAAAGATATTCAGAAATCAATTGATTGATATGAATCCTTTACAGGTATATTAAATATGAAAGATAAGACAAAAAGGTATATTTTAAAGTTCGTGCCCTAGAAGTACATCTACATCTACCTATTCAGTAACGTTTAAAAAAAAGTAAAAACAGTAGGTAGTAGGTACTCCGTCAAGAAGTTGGAAATAAATACGGCAATTCACACACCTAATAACAAGACGATTGTCATGTAACTAATAATAACCGAAGCTGAAAAACACAGGCAACAGAAACAGAGAATATTATTCTGTTCCTGTTGCCTGTTTTTCATTGTGCATGCAGCTTGAAGGGCGCTCGCACAATCAAGAACATGGTGGATAGTTTACCACAAAAATCAAAGGCATACGAAGTGTACCTGCTGTTCTTACTTATACTGTGCAATAAAGCTGTTTTCTTTAGGTGCAGTACGACAAATTTTGCATTTAAAATAAGTGTTACAAAAAAGCATTAGAGAGTGAAAGAGATAAAAACTGTTACAGAAAAAATACAGAATATGCAGCTGAAGAAAACGGACTTGATGATGCGATAAGGCGGAATAGAAGCTAACAAAGAACGAAAAACGAAAATCCGCCTGTACCCCTATTCTGTAACTCTTAACGACTCACCTCTTCGTGACTTTGTTCACGTTCGATATTAGCCAGACTGGACCGCGAGCTACGTCTGGTGGAGCTCTTTTCGTCACTCAGCAGTTGTGCTACTTGTGCCTTGTTATCCAGCTCTACCAGCTCTACCAACAACTGCAAAGAAAATAAAAACAAATGGTCATATTATAAATCTACATTATTAAACAAATTCAATCAAATTTTAATTTCTATATTACTTTTTATTGTGTATATATATATATATATATATATATATATTACACACACATACGTGCGCACGCGCACGCTGTATGTATATATACAGTATATTATTAATTTCAAATTTGCAAAGTTTATATGGTTATTGATTATATGGTTTTAAGTTTTAATACTTGATAATCTAAACATTTAAAATTATTTAACCTCTGATAGCAAAGCGTGAGTGTGCAAAATCATGTAAACGTGTTGCTGAAACCAATTTATGTATTGCCACAAACTTTGTGTAAACATAAGTCGTATATCATCTAGAGCTAGAGAGAATTCCGCTAGAATTCATACTTATGATAATTTTACAGCAAAGATATGTAAATTACTGCTGCAAACTGTTTGCAGCAACAATATGCAAATTATTTCCATCAATAACATATAAAATGTAGACCAATGGAATCTCCGAGCATAAACTAAACATTGCTGGAAAAATGTGATAAATATTGAATAAACCGTTGCTTGAAGCAAATTCAATATTGTTTCTGAGCATTTGCGGACGTAGCTTTACGTGTTATTTGCACAAACGCTCGTCACGAGTTTACAAACATATTTCATACATATAACAAACGTTTTGATGTCTGGGACACAGTATAAGTAAGAACAATAGACACACTTCGTGGCAATTATCCGCCATGTTGTTGATCGTGCGATCACGCTTTATTTTATATATCTATATTATTATCTTTTTATCTTATCCATAAACGTCTATGATCTTATCTTAATATCTCATACTCGCAGTTACCACAAAGTTACCATGACAATCGCCATGCTAATATGTTATTAGTTGTGCAAATCGCCATATTTATTTCCAACTTCTTAACAGAGTGTATCTGACGAGCGTGGCCTAGTAGACAGCGCACTGATCTATTAAGCCAAAGATCCCGGGTTTGATTCTCCGTAAAGCTAGAAAAACTATATTCGCTCGTTCTCCTCTCGGAAGGCAATGGCAAACCACCGAGAGTATGTCTTGCCAAAAGAATTTTTCTAAAAAATCTAACCGTTCGAAATCGGCGTAGATCACATATACAATGTGTATAATCTACGTGCGCAACACATGTATGAAGAGAAGTCACCACGCTCGGACACGAGTAATAAGATGATGATAAACAGTGTACCTACTGTTCTTATTTATACTATGTCTAAGACATGTTGACTGTCAATGCTTCAAACAAACTTATTCTTAGGCTAATAAAAAATTTTTCAACCATAGATTTCTTTACTTTTTAATTATTAATTGTTAAAATATTGTTTGTGCATAGATTATACATGTGTAACTTGGAGAAAGAAATTTTGTCAATATCATGCGCGTATTAATTATATATCATTATTACACATGATGATTAACATTATATGTTAACGTGAATTAAAATTAGAATAAAAAATTAATAAGAAAAAGAATGTTTTAAACGCAGATAAAAAAATAAACCGTGTAATTTTGCAATGTGCAAAGATCATGCAAGATTCCAGAGTGCTAAGCTTTTACTCACTTATTGTACGTGGTCTTTGATAAAAGGCGTCGAAGTTTTTTAAGGTATTAGTAGTGATAGTAGAATTCATCTTTACGGCCTTGTGCCAACCACCATACTCGCCATATAGTACGTTTTCCTTGTTTCTGTGCTTATTCTCCTTCCTCTCTTCAGCTACCTAAAACAAAAATCAAGATTAATCAGAAAACAATTAATTTCTCAAAGCTTCAAGAATTCACAAAAGTTAAATTAATACAAATTTAGTCCCCTCAACAATAAAATGCCTTGATGTAAAACAAATCTTAATATAAAGTAGCAAAAAAACTTTGTTAACAGTGAACAACTGCTATATCTTAATTTTCATATTAGGTAATGTATTTAAAAATACGGGAGTTGAAATAATAAATTAATGCTGACTGTCACGTTTCCGTTATTAGTTGTGTAATGTTGTCAAAAAGAGAAGTTTTATTGTTAATCCAAAAGTTTTAAGGGGATCCTAAAGACGTTTGTATTACCGACCGAATTCTATATCTGTCCTTGTATAGACAATGATGATAAACAAGGATAGACATGGTTATAGGTTATAATTTCTTCAAAGCTCTCATTTTTATTCCAGGCTTTCAATCTCAATTTCAAAGGTACGTTATTGTTTGTGCACGTCTTCTGAAGGGTGGAAACATTTCATTTCGTACATATTACTTATACAACTGTTTATATTAGAAAATGAGGTAACAGCATTTTTAATTTTTTTCAATTATTACTAATTATTTTACATTCCCACCCTTCATTAGTACCTCTACTTTATTCCTGTAAAAGGATTTTGCGATCTGTAAAGCCGTTTCAAAATGAGACCTTTGAAATGAATTGTCGGTAATTGAGTCACTTTAGCATCCCCTTAAGGATGTATTGCCGGTACAGTCTTAAATGTATAGGACATAATTTTCAAAGCGGTACCAAATGGATAAAAATTTGTGAGAATGTTCTTTTAGTCTTCCTGATGTGCTACAAAAAAGTAGAAACGAATCTATTAAACGGTTGCTGAGATATCACGATTTTAATTCACTGATTTTAGTAAAAACAGTGAATTAAAATCGTTATATCTCAGCAACCGTTTAGTGGATTCGTTTCTACTTTTTTGTAGCACATCAGGAAGACTAAAAGAACATTCTCACAAATTTTTATCCACTTGGTACCGCTTTGAAAATTATGTCCTATACATCTAAGACTGTACCGACAATACATCCTCAAGCTTTTTTTCATAAATCAATCTTTTAGAAGATATGTGATGATTCATAAGCTAATAATAGTTGATAACGACAATGAATAGAAGGGGAAAATAATTTCTGCATTTATCCATAATACTATTATAAGTGAAAATATAGGACATTTTAAAAAAACTTATTCAGATCTATCGAAATTGTGATATATCAATATATATTCAATTTAATATCTCAATATCCATATCATATTGCTGATATTGAATTTTTAATTGTTTTTTTATGATTTAAATATTGATTATATTAAATATTACGTTAAATAGTATAAACAATGATTAAAAATATTCATAACTGTGATCAAAAAATTAATTTTTTTCATACCAATTGATTCGTTTCATTATTCTGTGCATAAAAGTATTAAGGTAACATTACCGAAAAATTAATGTTTTACAAGATATTTTGTATTTTATGTCAAAACACTAGAACTTTTAAGCCTCATAATTCCAAAAGTTCTTAACGAAAAAATACTTCATTATAATGTTTTGCATGTATATTTTCCCTTCGAAGATGACGTCAAAATCTGTATTATAGTTACTGACGCTGGATCTGTAAGACCCATTTAATTTAAGTAAACTAAAAGGTAGATACTAATAAATTACAAGAAACCAAAATGACGTAACTCATATATATATATATATATATATATATATATATATATATATATATAATGTTGAAAGCTTTTGGCTATTTTTAATGTGTTTGTTTAAACTTACTTGTATACAATTTATTTTGCAGTCTTATACACACTTCTCGCACTCTCGCGCATCCGAGCGGGCTGAGCCTTCGCGGAAATGTCGGGCGGAAATCTTTAGTCGCTCGGTCTCTCTGCGTGGCTTGCGAAACGGAGATCTTGAAGAGCGATGAATGACCGCCCCCGCGATCGGAGATCTTGCACACGACCGACGGATATCTTGCTCGCGAAGCAGATGAGCGACCGCGAACACGGAGACGTGCGAGACTCAGGCTCACTTGGGTTACTCGGCGACGCGATAGCGGGCACGAATTAAATTCGTCGAATTTTACACTAAATCACAGAGGTACGAGGCGCGGTAGAGCCGCGTTCACAATGTACATACGGCGCGGCACGACAAGATGGCCGCAAGCGGGGTCGATATCGGAATCGAACTCCCGGCGTTAATTTTATGAGAAATGATCGACAACTCTCACGCTCGGTGATCGCGACGCTCGAGATAAAGGCACTCGCGAAAACCGGATTCGCGTCGTTAGACGGTTTCGCCGTCGACACGGGTCTTTTGCCAAGGATCACGCTACCGCACGCGGTGATCACGTGATCCGTCTGTGTGCGTCGTCCCGTCGTATTACGGGCGACTAATACTCGGGAAAAGAGATGTTTCGCGCGACGATCAATCGAGCGGATGCGGCTCGCGATGAAACTATACGGACTTCGCGCAATTACTTTCGGCACTCCCGATAATATAATTGCCACGAACGGCCGGTTCGACTTTCCCTTAGCACGGCAGAAACGGAAGAGAGCGCGGTTCGATATCGATCATCCCTCGTCCCGATAGGAGACCTTCGGCGGGGGTCGTTGCCTCACGAAGGACGAATCACGTCGATACACGAAGTTAGGTGACGAATCACATCGATCTGCGATGTAACGCGTTGCGCGGTATACGCGAATTTAGGAAACGCGTGCGCGTTTTACCTTTGCATGTTGGAAACAGTAGGCGCGACAATCGGGTGATCTCGGGCGAATTCGGGTCAGGCCCGAGGGTTGTTTGTGCTCGCGCCAGGGGCGTTAGCTGTCGCGACAGCGCCCCACCGTAACTTTACCTTAAGGGGTCATATACGTTTCTCGGCCCTGAAAAGTGGTTGAGAGATTGCCAGAAAACTATTAGACCGATTAAGTTGAATCTTTTTTTATTGTAAAGAGTGTCTTTTGCAGGAAAGAAAACATACACTAAATATATATTTATTGCAATAAGAAATTAATTTTCTTGGAATTAACAAATATGATTCTTCAAACGATTCATTCATTATTCGCATTAAATGTGCATTAAATATTTAATATAATTTTATTATATTTTCAATAAAATATAATAAAATTCAAAGTATGTGAGTAATTCGCAGAACGAGGAGCCACTCGCTTACAGAGAGGATAATCTTTGGTGATTTCCCTTGTTAATCAATACAAATAAGTCTGAAAATCAATGTTTTCGACATAGAATGCGATTATTAATTTCGTTAATTCTAAGTTGCTTATACTTATTGTTATTCAAATTCCACGATTAATTTCCCGCTTAATGCAATTGATGTAGGTGTCTGATAATAGAAAAGTATAAGTAAAATTAATAAAAGCATTAATCAATGGCAATTTTTTAAATTGTATAATTTTCATGTATCTTTATTTTATGTTTGATGCATCAATATCGATATATGTCTATGTCACTTTGTAAAGGAATACATTTTGTCTTACACAAACATAAAAGTTCATGAAAATAATATGATTTTGTTTTCTCATTTGCCCAGATTTAAATAAATATTAACATTGTCTGTTGGTCCCCTGCATTCAAAACATAAATTAATATTAAGATAAATTTAACGGTCAAGTTATTCGTATTTAATATCCATATTCCTTGTTTATTATATATATATATATATATATATATATATATATATAATAAAAATATTCTCTCGAAAGTTTGTTGCGTTGGAATATAATAAGAAACGAAACTAAACAAAGATAAATCGTGTTACATTCAACATCATTTCTTTATCGTTAAAAATGTAATTTTACTAATTTAATAAACCTATCTATGTATATAATATCTATATATAATACTTTGTATAATAAATCTAATTTAATAAATTAATTAAAAAATTCGGCTAATAAGCGATATCGTGTAATAAAATATAAAAAAGAAAAGCGCCCTAAGTATATATTCTTCTTCAGTATAGAAATAACAATTAAATAATATAGATATAAATTAATACTATCAAAAATGAAATAAAATTATAAAAAAAACTTAAATATTAAACAAATAATAATTGTGAAACTTATTATAGTTACATTAAATAAAATATAAGTATAATAGAAGGGTTCTCTACTATTTTGCGATTTTTGCAACAAAAAATAGAAATGCATTAACAGATTATTTGATTCTTTTCCTTTAAAGTCGATTTTTTATTTTCTTATGAGTAAATTCATAATTATTCAGGAAAATTAAGCCGGATTTGGACCAAGCAAAGGAGAGTTTTATTATATCAATTTCTTGGTTGCTTACGCGCTTTTAAGAAAAATATTTATAAATATGAGTTTGAGTGTGTTAAATTATTTATATATTAATAATGGAGATTATGTCTATAATATATATATATTAAGAAATAAGAATACTATAATATTCAGTTTTTATTTAACACTGTACTTTTGTTGTTATCATCCGGGTTTGGTAACTCACGCAGATGATAACCATGAAAAAAATAATAGTTTTGCAGCAATATACAACGACATTATTGTATTGTAAAAAGATGTGCTTATTTATTTGTATAATAATAAATTATGAACTCAATTATAAATTGTTCAGATATTTATATATCGACGCTCAAGAAATTTATTTCAACAGTCGATAATATCCACATTCTTTAAGTATCGCCAGATTCAATAGATTCATTTTAGTCACGAAAATTTGCCCAGAGATGGCTAACCTTAATAATATCTCGTCGGTCCTTGTTGCGAACTATTTGTTGGTAAAACATTTACGTTTCTGAAATAAATTTCTAAATTAAATCGAAATAAATCTTATATTGCTATTCACAATTGCAATAGATTGTTGAAATTAAGTTTATGTTTTAATTTTTTCATCTCTTGCTCTCAATTCGGCTGAAAGTCGGGGGTCATAACTTTAAACGGTTTTAAAGGCAATTTTTTATTTTTCACATAATTTTAAACTTGATTTTTTTTATTTTTTAGTTGATTCTGTTATTTTAAAGTTGATTTATGTGTGTATTTCACATTAGAAATATTAAGCAGCAAACCAAGCAAACGAGCACGAACAAACACAAATGTATAATTGTTTCGATGAGTGTCAGGTCGGGGACACTCGCCGGAACGAGTTTTGCTCATTCGTGTTTGTTTGTACTCGTTCAACTGATTTGGTTCCAGTTTTAATGTTTGAATAAATTTGAGAAATAATTTATGAATGTTAAGCTGTTAAGCGCTTTCCAAGTATGGTCAAAGCAATTTGGTCTCTCGAATGTTTTACAACAACGTGGCATTGTTACGCAAATAATAACGCTCGACGCAAGTCGATATTTTGCGTTGTTGAATATACATATAATAGTATGCATACGTCTGCAATATTGCACGCATTTTTTTCCGCGACGCGTTTGTTTGTTCTTTCAGCGTTATATGTAAAAAAAAAGAGAGAGGTGCTCAACGCAACGGCTATTTTTTTCGCTTCTCGAAGCTTATATAGGCCCCAGTTCGATCGCGTTTCAGGCTCTTAAAAGGGTCATCAAAATGCTAATTCCAAGCGGCGCGAAAATCTAGTTTAACACATGCCCAGCAGCGTTTAAAAGTTACGTAGTTCAGGCGTTGTTGCCAGTGCCGGTTCTTCAGTAGTACGCTCCGGAATGAGACCGGATTCTTATTAGCTCTAGTTTTGCGCAGGTCATCCCGACAGTATTTCAAAGATTGGTCGAGTAAACGTAAAAACATAATTAAATCATAATAACTATAGAACAGAATATACGCTAAGAGAGAATTCTTTAAACGCACCAAAAATAAAACGTCAATCGACGATCATCAAATTAATATTCAAATATTAACTAGATTGAAATTAACACGATAATTACGTAATTACTAATATGTATCTGATTAATTTAAGAATTAATTATATTAAAATATTAGTGTACCTTATATAGTTAAACAAGATTATCGTTGTGTCAACACGCAATCCGTTGAAGAGACTCGATACTTCTTTTCGAAGTTCCGCCAATTTTAGTTATATTCAAAAGATTTTTTTTTCTTTTTTAATGGGACTCTATACCGCATCGCGGGATGGAATCAATTTGTAAATGTAAATTTTGATCGTAAAACCGGCAAATCTTCGATCGGCGCAGATTATTCATTTGTAAGCGCTTAATACGCATACAATATAGCGAATCTCGCGCGGACGTATATTCTCGCCGATTATTTCGCAGAGGTAACGCGACGGGGGAGGGAAAGAGAACGCGCGTGCAGAGGCGCGTAATAGGGACCGGCGCAACAAACGAATAACATATTTTGCCGTTCCCACTCGCTGAATACTCGTAAATCCCGGCATTCGTGTGAATCCCGTTCATAGCAGAGGGTTCGCGATCGGTCCGTCTAAATTGGCACGAGAACTATAACGCTCGCCGATCGCATGCTTCCTGTCTTTTCTCCTTCCGCTCACCCCTGTCTCTCCCACCACTCTGTGCGGGCATGCAAAATGAGCGAAAAAAAGAAAAAAAAAAACACGAAAAAATTGCTCTCGTAATGCAGCACATAATATCGGAGCAATTGCTTTTCCGTGAAAGCGCGGGTGCGGTGCGGCGCGCCGACGAACGCGCGGGGGTTGAAGAGAGCGATCGCGAAGCGGACATAGAAGAATGAGGATGGTAGCATCGAAACGCACGATCAAAGAAAACTTGTAAATCCAGCCGCGAAATTAGCCTGACACTAATTCCACAACCGGCGGGAGAGAAAGAAGCAATGTGGGCAAGGCTAAGAAGCCAGTCGGAAAAGATTGGCCTAAGGAGGCGGAGAAGGTTCCCTCCGAGGGAGGGAAAGGATAAGGCGACCTCGCGTGATACCTCATATACCGACTTCGCGTGTCGAAGTCTGATTTGCTTTGTTGAATCAAGTGTACACGAGCGGAGGGGGCCTACGTCTCGTAAAAGGCGAGGAAAACAAGATAGTGCGCAGCCCCTCCTCCCGTCCATCATTTTCGTCGGCAATTAGACTGCCGATGGAACTCGTCCATCCGACTTGTCAGTCTCTCTCTCTTTTTCTCTCTACTGTCGTTCCGCAGGAGGTATTTTAAACTGACGTTATCGCCGACCGACGCGACGTATCAGCTGCATCTTTATTTAACTCACTCGTCAGACCAAATCCGCTCCTTCTCTTTCTTGATCGAACGGATTGTCGGTGTGTCATTAATTACCTACGTTGGAACGAGATCCGAAAGCGGACTGAAAGTCCGACGCGCCACGATAAGAATTTCACGCAAGTATTCCAAGATCGTTGGAATTATATCAATTCTTCGGACATTTTCAGTATTAACGCAGGTTCTGTGCAAGATATATGACTTCAGATAACGGTTAACTCGATTTCGCGTTTCGATGACTTGCTTATTAGCGCCGCAAATTGCGACGTAGCGAGAAAGATGTTCTCGTTCGACGGCAGGTTTAAACCTAATGACGAATATACTCGAAGGTATAATTTCGGACGACGAATTTTGCGGCCGATAAATAAAGATTTATTGAGCAATAATGGACCAAGCAGAGACGATAGATTTGGAAATTATTTCGCTCTGCGGCTCATTCAATGGAGCATGGA
Source organism: Temnothorax ravouxi (assembly GCA_030770255.1). Lineage (NCBI taxonomy): Eukaryota > Metazoa > Arthropoda > Insecta > Hymenoptera > Formicidae > Temnothorax > Temnothorax ravouxi. Next base: position 82,122 of record JASTWP010001196.1, read on the forward strand.
GCCTGAATAGAAATAATGGCACAGGAAACGTAAACTACGTTTATTTTCGGGATCTAATCTAATGCAGAGATTTATCGTATGGCGCGGCTGTCGTGGCTGTCTTTACGAATGACAGATGAATTGAAATTTTACCGGATCTCGCTTCATCTACATGCAGCAAGTTTGGAACAACATTGTCGCGTAATAATAACACGATTTTTCGTCCAGATTGTATCTGTTGCTTGGGCACAAGAAAGATCGACATCACTTTCGCATAAATCAGCCCGCGGAGCGCCGAGTCCACGCGGCAATTAATTATAGAAGTGCCATGCAACCGTCATATCTGGGTTGCCGGTTCAGGGCCGGTTCGGCCTCACGGACGTGCGGTTTTGATATCTCTCAAACATTTCGTCAGACAGCGAATGTGTTTTGGGTATATGTGCGTGCATGAGTCTCTCTCTCTCTCTCTCTCTCTCTCTCTCTCTCCCTCTCCCTCCTCCCCCTTTCTCTCTCTCTCTCTCGGTGTGTGTTCGTATACCGTGGCAAGTGGCATCTACATGGATTCCCTTTCGCATTACGCCCGGCATTTCTGCTCATCGTACCGGAAACAGTATAGTCTGCCTGCCTCTATCCCGCGGATTCTGCACCCCTTCTCCTCTCTCTCTCTCTCTCTCTCTCTCTCTCTCTCTCTCTCTCTCTCACTCACTTTTCTCTCTAGCTTTCCCGCAGATAAGTGGAAAGCCAGTACGACGTAGGTCGAAGTTTTGGTGGATTTACAGAATCTCAAATTCGTACCGGCGTAAGCGGATCTGGCCTCTTTCTGGTCAAACGAGTAAAGGTCGACCTTGTCGCGGGCGGGTAGTCAGCTTTTGCGGCACGAGACGGAAACGTTGATGGTCCTCTTCCACCGCATAGGAAGAAAATACGAACGATGTGACGAAGAGGATGGAACCAACGTGGACCCAACATTCGCCGCAGAGTACGGCTGATGAACCATCTGGTGGATGTGCACACGCGTGCGCGCCGCTTCGAAGAGCCAGAAAGCAAAGTTACACCAACATACATCCTGGCATCTATTCGCCTAGTCTCGATCTCTGTCGCCTCCTCTCCTTCATCAGCCTTCCTCTACCTACGCTTTTCGACATCCCTCGGTCGCCTTCGTCGTACGTTTCATCCCTTAATGCTTTTAACGTTGGACCTCGGCGCAGTTAGCATGTAACGATCCAAATAATGGACCGTGCACAGAGATTTGTCAGTGTCCGAGCGGCTCCGAGACGCGTCGTGACGCGTTTGCACCTTCATGCGTTTTTCGGTGGATTCACTAGTACAAAGTTTGTCCCATTAAGGAGCAACAAAACTGTTCGATGCACGGCAATTGCGCGCGGATGATTATCCCTTGTATTTTATTTGCATCTCGCGATTAAATGTACGTCGTGATTTATTTCTCCTTTTACTAATATCTCGCATATTTCTCGTAGAATGTGAAAAGAAAAAGGAGATAATAATAAATTATACAAGTTTCATTTCATAGTTATACAATAAAACTCAAAGATCGTTTGAAAGCATACAATGGAAATTCAGTATTACATATTATATACCTAAGCAGTGGTACATTTAATTTTTCTAAATTTAAATGAACTAAATTTGTTTACGAAATAATTAATCAACCATTTTCATTAAAACAATTATATAATTTACGTGTAACATTCAAACTTTGCTGTTAATAATGTACTTGTCTCATTGTCAGTAGTATTGGTCGAAATATTTATCCAGTAAAAATTGACCAATTTGTTAAAGTCCTTCACGTTGATTTTAATCCTCTTTTTTTAAGCACATATTTTTTAAAACTTTAAAATTTATTTTAATATTTATTTTAATATTATAAATTACACAATAAAGGGAGATAATAGTAAATATTTATTTGAATATTATTATATATGTATATAAAGTACCTACTCACATTTGCGAGAGTACAATTAATTATTACAATCCACGCGTGATCTAATAATAGTTGGAATGTGAATAATTTTGCAATATTTTTTATAAGGCGATCCCGACATTTGAATGTGATGAGCATTTATTACATTGCGATGAAAAAATGAGAAAAAGATGCGAAGCTGCAATCTGTTCAATGTTCGCGATGTTTGTACAATTCATGTAATGAGAAATATTTACTTATTATATTATTAATAGGTGTAATTAGTTATAACAACATTTCATTAGTACATTCACGACTGGCTAATAACCGCACGAGCTAGTGATCATTTACTGTAACTATCGTACATACAATTTGATGGTACTCAGCCATCGACATCAATTCAGGCAATCTGACTGGGTAGATATGATTCATTATATGCTCATCGTGATTGCACATTTCGAAAAGAAACGCGAAGATACGCAGAACGACGCGCACTGTTATATGACGAAGATTAATCTAATAGGCTCCAATTTCCTACCTCGGGTTATAACTTCTTTACTAGTATATCATTACTGTTATAGCACCATCTCACTTAGATACGAAGTAATAAGCACGCGTAGAGCAATTTATATGAAAGCGACATGATAACGAATATACGCATAATTCGTTTCTGCGCTTACGTGTCGGACTATGTGGAACAATTAGGATTATTAAATCGAGATTATTCAGGAAGATACGCATGTAGATAGCAAATTAACATAACGGATATTAATATAACAATTTTTCAGTGCATTAAACACGTAATTATAT
>JASTWP010001197.1:0-84839 GCA_030770255.1 Temnothorax ravouxi
TATGGATGTAACAAATACGTTTTACGTTCATTCGAAAACAAATTATGTGTACACATAATAAAAATTGTATGAATTAAAATTATGTGTATACACATAATAAAAATGCGGAATTATTTTTATGTCAGACATAATTTTAATTCATCCAATTTTTATTATGTTAAAACATAATTTTAATTTATCCAATTTTTATTATGTCTAGACATAATTTTAATTTGTCCAGTTTTTGTTATGTCTAAACATAATTTTAATTTAACGAATTTTTATTATGTCATGACATAATTTTAGTTCTGCCGCTAGGGAATTTTTAAGTCGATTCTTATGATTCAAGCTTGAATTCGATGTCTAGGTATCCCAGGTTGCCGATAACGGGTTACAAATAGTGCGCTCCATAGTTTTCGGTGTCCAGGTGTAATAATACGTTGAATTCGATATCTAGGTGTCCCACGTTGCCGATGACGAGATCCACATAGTGCGCTCCGTAGTTTTCGGTGTCTACGTGTATTAATACCTCAAATTCGATATCTACGTGTCCTACATTCGGATTTAAAATTATTAATACATCTAGACACCAAAAACTACAAAGCGCACTATGTGGACTTCGTCATCGGCAACCTGAAACAGGTACATCGAATTCGAGGTATTATTACACCTAGACACCAAAAACTACGGAGCGCGCTATCTGGACCTCGTCATCAGCAACCTGGGACACCTAGACATCAATTTCAAGGTATTAATACACGTAGGCACCAAAAACTACACGGAGCGCACTATGTGGATCTTCTCATCAGCAACCTGAGACACGTGGACATCGAATTCAAGGTATTAATACACGTAGACACCAAAAATTATGGAGCTCATTATCTAGACATCGTCATTGGCAACCTGGGACACCTATACATTGCATTCAACGTATTATTACACCTGGATACCGAAAACTACGAAGCGCACTATGTGGATCTCGTCATCGGCAACCTGGGACACCTAGAAATCGAATTTAAGGTATTAATACACGTAGACACCGAAAACTACGGAGCTCACTATCTAGACATCGTCATCGGCAACCTGGAACACCTAGACATCGCATTCAACGTATTATTACACCTGGACACCGAAAACTACGGAGCTCTCTATCTAGACATCGTCATCGGCAACCTGGGACACCTAGACATCGCATTCAACGTACGATTACACCTGGGACACCGAAAACTATAAAGCGCACTATCTGGATCCCGTCATCGGCAACCTGGGACACCTAGACATCGAATTCAACGTACGATTACACCTGGACACTGAAAACTATGAAACGCACTATCTGGATCCTGTCATCGGCAACCTGGGACACGTGGACATCGAATTCAAGGTATTAATACATCTAGACACCAAAAACTACGAAGCGCACTATGTAGACCTCGTCATCGGCAACCTGGGACACCTATACATCGCATTTAACGTATTATTACACCTGGACACCGAAAACTATGAAGCGCACTATCTGGACCTCGTCATCGGCAACCTGGGATACCTAGACATCGAATTCAAGCTTGATTCATAAGAATCGACTTAAAAATTTCCTAGCGGCACTTTCTGCCAAGCGTAGAGAACTTTCTTTTCCGGCAGCGGTGGTAATACGATGTAAAGATACGAAATCTCTCTAGATATACATGAAGCAATTGACTCAATATATATAATTACCTAATTTACCTAAATAGAAATCTTCCTTTTGACCGATAAGTCTATCGACCTATAATTTATCTACTAGATCGTTCAAAATACGCGCGCGATATCGAAACTGGCGAGCCCGAAAGCGCCGCCAGTGGCGAAAAAGTGAAAGCGACATTTCTCTGTTATCTGTTTGTTACACGTATGTTATAATCGGCGTTAGGAAGTAGTATCTTAAAAAAAATTTTTCACATTTTGGATTTGCGTCGCAATATCTCCGCTCGTAGGGCACGTAGCGGAAAATTATATAGGAGATACCCCCCTTATTTTGACCCCAACTATCGATCAAGCCTACTTAAAACTTGATCCGTTCACTCGTTATCGAGATCTCAACATCTCGGGTACTCGCAACCCGTCGCGTCGCGTAAAAGAGTCACGGTGCGGTCTCGCTCCGCGTGTACTTGGCGCGAGACACTACCGTGTCTCTTGATACTGTTCATCACCTGCCGTTACCCTCTACTCTGATGCTAAGACTGAGGTATATTTTTCTATATAAAGACAGAATAAAATTTGTTATATAAATCAATACTATAAATTTAATATTTATTGCATTTGTTATAAAAGTTATTATTTTACCCCATCAAGAATGGATAGATCCTTTGAAAGAGTTTTACATCATTCATTTACATTACAAGAAAAAAATTATTAGAGGTGCAAGAGATGTAGTAAATTGCCAAGTCTAATAAGTACTCGCGTCAATACATACTATGTATACTAATTCACATTCTCAATTATGCTACTGTTATTATTTGTCATCAGACAATTATAAACATACACATAATAATTAGATACATATTATATATATATATACTATATATATATATATATATATATATATATATATATATACTATACTATACATAATACTATACATAATAATTAGATACATATTATATATATATATACTATATATATATATATATATATTATATATATATACGCACATGTGTGCATAAAAATATATGTAATTTATAAAAAGCGGGTGCTTATCAGGCTTGATACGTTACTGCCTTCTGCTACGGACGGCCAGAAAGCATTTTCAGGTTCAGGCCGCATTGCTAAAGAATCCATAGACGCGGCAACGCCGCGTGGCGTTGCCGCGTCTATAGCATATGTCTCTCTACCACGTGCGTCCGTTTGAGCAATTCAGTGGTGTGTGTATACGTGTACGGAGTTTCGCGTTGTCACCACCAGTGGCACCACCTTACGTGGTGGCGTTTGCTGAAAGTTGACATTACCGACGTCGAGGAAGTTCGGGCTTCGCTTTAGGATCCCCTACGGGGTGGCAGCGTGGTCTTGTGGTGAAGCGCCAGACTCGTGATCCGAGGACCCGGGTTCGAGTCCACCTGACCACAGGAATTTTTATATTCCAAACTGCACCCCCCGCACGAGTGGGGCTCGTGCGGCGAAACTGGGCTATCTTTCAGAGGAGAAATGGAGAAATTAAATAAATAATTACTTAAATATTAATTATAAATGTACGTTAACGTAATATGTTGATACAAGATAAAAATCGATGATTAAACACAACTTCACTAAGCGACCTACCCCCACCACTAGAATTAGGCCCGGTTTCACCAACGTGATTTAATCTAATCGGTCGATTAAACTCACTCTTCGTCTCTTTCTAGGGGAACAGTTGGAAAGAGATGAAGAGTAAGTTTAATCGACCGATTAGATTAAATCACGTTGGTGAAACCGGGCCTTAGAGGTAGTCTCCAGACCTGTATGTAAGACCGTAAGACCCGTGTATATATATATATATATCAGAGTGGAGGCAACCGAGACAGTTAAATCGTATGTCTGTCCTTCTCTCCTCGCTCGAAGCTTGCCGAGCGCCGCGCCCGGCCGGCCGAGCGCGGCCGCCGCGACCGCAGCATATCCCCTCTAACTGGCTAGTTCGGACACGAACCATTAGCATGGACGCAAACCATGTGCGCGGTTACCGAGCGAAACGACGTAGTTGAGTTGCACTTTCTCAGGCGGCGTGTCGGAAAATCGAGCACACAAAAATTGACGAAAAACGCCGGGATAGCCTCTCTCAGGTTTCTCTCTGTTGCTGCTCTGCGTGAATATTTTTGTGAAAAATATACACGATCGTTTCAAAGCTCTCATTTTTATTCCAGGCTTTCAATCTCAATTTCAAAGGTACGTTATTGTTTGTGCACGTCTTCTGAAGGGTGGGAAAGTTTAATTTTGTACATATTACGTATACAACTATTTATATTAGAAAATAAGGTTATGAGGTGACAGCATTTAAAAATTTTTTTCAATTATTACTAATTATTTGACAATCCCACACCCTTCATTAGTACCTCTACTTTACTTCTGTAAAAGGATTTTGCGATCTGTAAAGCCGTTTCAAAATGAGACCTTTGAAATGTAATTGTCGGTAATTTGGACGGCTTTAGGATCCCCTTAAATGTTATTGGAACGATTATGGATCTGGATGTACAGAATGCAACTCCATCAACAAGTAAAGAAGAAAAATGTAATAGATAATGATAAAAGACTTAATTATTTTCATAAAGGCTTAGGGCCTAAGCAGAATGGCTGTCTTGGCAGTGTTTTATGCCTTAAGTCTTTGTCTTATGTCTATACACAGTACAGTATTGTGCGTTACATAAGACAAAGACGTAAAGCATAAAACACTGCCAAGACAGCCATTCTGCTTAGGCCCTAAGCCTTTATGAAAATAATTAAGTCTTTTATCATTACCTATTACAATTTTCTTTTTTGCTTGTTGATGGAGTTGCATTCTGTACATCCAGATCCATAATCGTTCCAACATTTAAACATGTATTGTCAAAAAAATTATGTTAAATAAGTGATAAAAATTTCGGTTTTAGTATTCATATATAGAATTAGAAAAAAATATACCTACAGTGAAAAAGGCTTGGTTATAGTAATCCAGGCGAGAATCCAGGCTTGGTTAATAATTACCAAGCACCTTATAGTAAAATAGTTTTAATTAAACGTATAGATGATGATTGTGATGAAATAATTTGGTTAATATTAACAAATAATTCTAGCAGAACCTGATATGATTTGGTTAATATTGGCAGAATTTGATAATTATTACCAAGTGATGATAAATTTAACCAAATTGCTTACTAAATAATTGAGTAAATAACTGTCAACAAATTAATCAGATAAGGCTTTTAAAGATAATTTAGTACTAATTATCAAACTGTGTTTGTTAATTATCACTAAACTTGAGTAATTATCACGAAATTATTTGATAATAAAGTACTACTATAATTTAATTGACTCAATTAAACGCAAAATTTGCTTTTTTAAAATGTTTATAATTATTACAAAATATTTTGTTATTATTATTACAGTTGTTATTAATAATCAAATATAAAAATAACTATTAAATGCATCTCACAACCAAGAATTTTTTTTCAGTGTATAAATACATTATAATTTCTTTAGAACACTTTTGAATACCTATTTGAATATTGTAATAAAATTAACATTCTCTAACTAAATTATACCTTTTTCAGTAATTTGCAATTACCTGGATGTGTAATGGATAATGATGCTGACATTGCTAGACCGTAAGTTTTATTTATCAATCAAATCTATATATCTCTTTATTTTACTATGTATAATGTTCATAGGCTGCAGTCTACTTAACGCTACAAATAATTCGAAACATTCGTCTTCTCTTTTCTTTCAATAAAGAAAGAAGAAGACAGTTAAATAACGCTTCGAAGCACTTATATATAGTGGTTTATATCAAATGGACCACATACTACGTATATGCGAGCGTTATTTCTGTAGTAACTTACGATAATTCCTTCGCGTAAACGGGATTTTCTTTCGCGTAAACGGGAATTTGTAGTAACTTACGATAATTTACTCCGCGTAAACGGGTGAATTATCATAAGTTACTACAGAAGTAACGCTCGCGTAAACGTATAGTAACAGTCTTAGTTAATACCTGATGTAGAATTTTGTGCAATGATTTATATTACACTTTATCTTTTATAACTACATGTCATGCATATATTGCTATTTCTTGTTATTTAATATATTAAGTCATATGATTGCATAATGCATTATATTAAATTATAACATATATTATTTGAAATAATATAATAGAAACTTTACTTATTTTTATCTAGAAATTGCGTTATTTTTATTTATAAATGATCTATTATTACATGTTAATTAATCTATCTTTCCAATCTGTAAAAAATTTAAATATTTTGTGTGTATAGAGGTACATCTAGCACACGTACGAAGGCACACCAGCAAGCAAATATATCTTCCGACAATTCTCTTCGAAAAATGGAACTAAGATTAAAGAACAAGAAATTGAAAGCGCAAATTAAAACGCTACGAGAAACAATTAGATGCTTACGAAAAGATGGAGGGCGTAACTATATCAGAAGAAAAGCAGCAAACGCAGAGGATGCGGATCAATTTGAGACTCTGTGTATATTAGGAAGTAAATTATTACCTGTAAGATTTGTCAAATTATTATCGGCACAAATTAACGCGCAAGTTAAACGTAATCGTGGTAGAAGGTACGATCCTCAATTTAAAAAATTCGCGTTATCTTTATATTTTTTAAGCCCGCGAAACTATAGAGAATTGAAAAAATCAATTTCATTACCGTCAGTACGTTCTTTACAATTATTAACTCAAACGTGGAATATTACACCTGGTTAAACGATAAAACTTTTGATGCTTTAGCATTAAAAATAAAGTCATTGCCTCCTATGGACAGACATTGTATTTTATGCGCAGATGAGATGAGTTTAAAATCTCATTTGTTTTATAATGTATCGCAAGATGAAATTATTGGGTTTGAAGATAATGGAAAGGAAAAATCGTCTATACCTGCAAAAAGCGTTTTTGTTATAATGGCACGTAGTATTGCAGGCAATTGGAAACTTCCCTTATGTTACTGTTTTGTTGAAACTACATGTCGGAATAATGTTTTAAAAAATATAATATTTGAAACAATAATTAAATTAAGAATGAGTGGTGCAATAGTACATGCATTAATAACTGATATGGGATCTAATTTTATCCATTTATCTCGTGATCTAGGAATTTCGACAGAAAACTCAACCTTTTTAGTTGAGGAGGAAAAAGTACTTTATCCTTTTTGATACTCCTCATTTATTAAAAGCAACACGTAATAATCTCTTAAAACATGATTTTCAGTTTAATAATAAAATAGCATCATGGACTCACATTGTTCAATTTTATACAAAGAGATAGCAAACAATGGATAAAATTTGCACCTAAATTATCGAAATGCCATATTGAACCCAATGGTATTCAAAGAACGAAAGTAAAACTTGCTGTCCAAGTATTTAGCAATCGTGTCGCTGCAGGTATGTGTACGCATATGTCTGCCGGATCACTTCCAAGTGAAGCAGTTGGAACCATTGATTTAATAGATCATTTCGATAAATTATTTGATATCTTAAATTCTTTTACTGCAACTAGCCCTAAAAAAATATGGGAAAGTTTTTACCTGGAAGCGAAACACAACTTCAGTTTTTAGAAAAAATAATATGTTTTTTGAAATGTATTAAAGTAATTGATAAAAATGGTACTTATGTAAAAGTAAAATGTTTCGAATGCTGGCAGATCACGATTAAAAGTACAATAAAACTTTGGGAAATATTAAAATGTTATAATTTTCCATATTTGAGAACACGTAGGATTAATCAAGATTGTCTCGAAAATTTCTTTGGTTCGATTAGACAACAATGTAATTCTTTAAATCCAACACCTATACAATTTGTACGCGCTTTTAAAAAACTGTTTAGTATTACATTTCTGAAACATCCAGATATGCAAAATTATGCTCCAGATGAAGATGATATGTTAAACCTAATTAGAACGCCAAATTCTATTTCATCTACCGTATCTGAATTTGTTCCATCTTTAACGCGTACAATTTTAGAAATTCCAAATCCTGATTATTATACAATGAATCTGCCAGAAGAAAATGCATTTAAATATGTATGTGGATACCTAATAAAAAAATGTTTAGAAATACACTTCATGTGATACATGTATAGCTTATGTAAATAAAAACAAGGCTTTAGATGATACTTTAGATGATACAACATTATATTCTTCATTTCGAGCTTATGAAAACAACGAAACAAACTTGTTTGGAAACTTACATATAGCAAGCGATGATTTCTCTTTATACATCTATAAATTAGAAGAAATATTTGTGAAAAATTTAAAAAAAAATTGTTTTCAGAAAAATATTGGCGGTTACTTATTTCAGCTTGCGCAAGATATAATTTTTGGACCGCCATGTCCGCATTTTCCTACAATATTTTTAATAAAATTATTTTTGCGTATGCGTATTTTTTTTATATTATCAGAACATAATAAATCATGTAAAGGAATTAATAGGAAAAATAGAAAACTTTTGAATATTCTACATCTATAAATATCCTTTTTGATTTTATTTTATATCTGTACTAGCCTTGTTTTTATAAGTATTAATGTAATTACATACATATTATTATATTTAGATTTATTATTATCATTTTTATTTTCTTATTATTATATTATTTTTGTTTCTTCTTCTTTGTCTTTCTCTCTTTTCGATTCGTATCGAGGTGGATCGAGTAGCTGAGATACGGATAGATGAGGGTAGGTGGGTGAAAAAAAGAAGTTTATATAATATTATTAATATTACAATTACAATGCGCAAATTATATTTAGTTTATAATATTATAATAATCCAATTTCTTTTTTATAATAGCATTATCAGAAATTATGTATTCATTATTTGTAAAAATTTATTTAAGTATTTATAAAACATATATTATAAAATAAAATATGAAAATTTTTAAATATATTGATCATATTAATTATCATAAACAGGGTGCAAGTAGAAACTTGCACATTGCTTCCTCATAGTTCTTAAGTGTGCAAGTAGAAATCTGCACATTGTTTACTTATAGTTCTTAAGCTTTTATTTTATTCGATGCATAATTATTAGTATTTATTTATTTGTTTACGACCATCTTCTTTTACTTGAGCGTAGTTCGATCTAGAGTTTCGTTGCTTTCTGCCTGTTATGCATGATCTGGTTTCAGTGTTAACTTATTTCTTATTTCTTTTTTGTTCTATTAGCTTAAGTTACTTTTTATTTTTAAATATGCGGTTTATACACATCTGCCACAATTGTACTGTTCTTTTCTTACTCATTTTTATTTTTATTTTTATTTTTATTTTTATTTCCATTCATGTTAAACTTTACTTCATTTCATTTTATTTCATTGTATAATACTGATGTAATTCTTTATTTGTCTAAAGTCAGTGACTATGGCATAAATAAACAAATCAAATCAAATCAAATCAATCTCTCTCTCTCTCTTTCTCTCTCTCTCTCTCTCTTTCGCTGTTTCTCCCTTTGTCTCTCTCTGTCTTTCTCTCTCTCTTCTCTCTCTCTCTCTCATTAGAAAAATAAAAAAAAAAACGGTTTTCAGAACATCGGTAACGAAGAACTATACACTCTATAATTACAAGTGCGTGGAAAGTGGCCTATTACGCACGTGACACGCGCGTAATGGGCCACTTTCCACGCACGTGCGATATAAATAGATAAGCAATATCAAATTTCATGACATGATGTTTAATAATTTTAGCAAGTACCAGTAACAGTCATGCTGTCAGTCTTGATACAACTGTACAATGTGCAGAAGGTAATCCATTGACATAGAAATTTGCATAGTATTTAAATATTTGTATATGTATATGTTAAGCGAAGAAATATCTAATTCTTGTTTAATCACATTGCAGGTGCACATGCATGGACCAAACAGGAAACTTTATTATTATTAGAGTTGTATCGTGAACATCAGGCAAATTTCGTTGGTGGAAAAGGTACTATAAAAAAAACATTGGAACAATATCGCAAAACTTATGCAAGAGAAAGGACATGATGTAAATGGTTTTAAATGTTCAACCCAAATTTCAATCTTTGAAAACGTACATATAAATGCATTACGGATCATAACAAGAAAAGTGGCAATAATAGGAAAGATTGGGGTTTTTGAGTGTTCCCTCGGGTGAGGGAGGATGGGTGCTTTTTGTCTAACAATCTAGCACAAACAATGTAAACCTATCCTAATAGGGATTTAGGCTCAAATGCAACTATTAGCACTCTATATAATCTTGCCTGTTCCTTTAAGGAATTTAAAGACATGATAAAACAAGTTCCAATTTTCGTTCTTGATCATATTATACACATCAATCTCCGCAAGGTAACCCGCGGCTCTAAGATCCTCGTCCAGTTTGATCCTAAGTTTCATCGTACAATCTACACTGGAGAACCACGTGTATCAGATTCATGGCCGCACTCACATCGCTGTGTGTCCACATAGTTTTTTCTGTAGAGCGATGATCCTAGATTATAATGATCCGCTCTGATCCTATTAATGAGAGTCACAAAATATCTTTCTGCATTAATTCTGCTGAACCATGGCTTACGAGCTGTCTCCTTGTAGAACTTGGAAAAGTATAATTTTCCCTTGATAGTAGAATCGCGTTTGATAGAGGCCTGAGTGGCCAACCATGTTTCCTCCCTTGTAATCGCCATTAGGTCACCAATCGGGATTTCAATGCTGTCATCAGGGGGCTCCTGTGCAGCTTCTTTGGCCAAGCTGTCCGCAATCTCATTCCCTGCGATGCCCACATGGGCTGGGACCCATATGAGTACAATTTTCATGTCATACTCCCTTTCAAGTGAGTAAATAAGTATTCTAGTTTCAACTTCATATTTACTTTTGTGTACCGAAATGAGATTATTGCGAATAGCGTAAAGGGCTGACTTACAGTCTGACATAATAACCATGTGTTTGTTTCTTGATTCTCTAGTATTCTTTATAAGTTTCAATGCCGCGTTAATAGCAAAAATCTCCGCCGTGTATGATGAGCAGATTTTAGGCAAACTAATTTTATAAGCCGTATCCTGTCCGTCTATTACGATACTGGCACCTGTTGACGTCCAATCGGGGCCGTGTGAACCGTCCGTAAATACAATCTCTGTCTCATTACTCAATTGGTATTTCTCTATGATGTCCTCTATCATCTTAGCGTCCGAGTATTTATTATCAATCTTCCTCTTAAGTCCGAAAGAAAAGTCAATCGTAGGCGTAAACGAGTGTGCCTCAAATTTGTCTCTAAAAGTAGCATGTGCTCTCGGGGGGCCGATTAATTCCTTGGCCGACTTGCACTTTTCCCATACTCTAGACATCAGTGGAAAGTACGTATGTTGGTTGGCGATACCGCAACCAAAACTCTCCTTCATAGGCCCTCCGGATTCTGTCACATACTCCGTCCAGATTGTATGCCATGGCTTTGTATAAGTAGTTCCTGGCCAGCATCTCAGCGCGATCCGCCAGCAATCTAACCTTTGCTTCTACAACGATAACATTATTCGGAGTACTATTACGATAGCCCAGGGCCGTCCTAATACCTTTATACTGCGTCCTTTCAAGCTTGAGGATAGAATTAGCATCTCTGGGATGATACACAAAACTACCATAATCCGTAACCGAACGTACCAAACTCTTGTAAAGCATTAACGCCGTATTGACCTCTAGGCCTTTTGAGATTCTACACAGGTATCGTATGACCGCATTAGCTCTATCTACCTTGCCACGTATTTCCTGAATTTGACGAGTAAATTTTAGACCATTATCGATCCATATTCCCAAGAATTTCGCCTCCCTGCTGTTAAACACCTCACAGCCCCGAACAACAATGCTCTGAGCCCTATCATGATAACCACCTTTGTTGAATTCCACCAGGACAGTTTTCTGCGGTGCTAGGTCGAGTCCTATGTCGCGCAATCTTTCCGCGACCAAGTTCACAGCCTCTTGGAGCAGCTCCCGATTACGTTGTCTATTAGGACCGCTAATGTAAAGACCGATGTCGTCTGCAAACTCACACGTCTGCACACCCCCAGGGAGATCAGCGCACACCTTCCCCGTGTTAAGCGAATACAGCACCGGACTGAGGACGGCGCCCTGCGGGAGTCCCTTATAAACAAGACGTTCTATGAAATCTTGAGAATTTACAATAAAACGTACAAGTCTCCGGTACAGCCATCTGCTCACGAATCTGACTATGCCCGTGGGACAGTTAAGCGCAACTAGAGTCCCAATCATAGTGCGAAACTCGACATTATCGTAGGCAGACGATACATCGAGAAACGCAGCCAGCGTGTACTCACCTGAGCACAGTGATGCACGAGTATCTGATACCATCTTGACGAGATTATCAGCGCATGACTTCCCCCTGCGGAAACCGCTCTGAGTTATGCTAAATTTGTTTGAACTCTCCGCCCACCATATAAGGCGCTCATTTATCATGCGCTCACATAGCTTGCCGACACAGGACGATAAAGATATCGGACGCACCTTCTCTTTGCCGGGTTTGTCGATGAAAACCACCTGATACTTAAACCAGTCCTCAGGAAGCGAATCTGACAACCATATACAATTAAACAACTCTAGTAAGCAAACGAGAGCCGCTTCGGGTAGTTCCTTGATCATTTTGTATTCCCCTCCGTCCATGCCAGGGGCTGAATTCTTCCTTATCATAGAAATGGCTCTGTCCAACTCCGTTCTCTGGAACGCATAATTCAATGTGGAGTCATTCTCATAGTCGCTCATCAGCGGGAGAGGGTCCGTCCCAGCAAATGGGGGAGCAAGGTCATCAATGGTCTTCTTGATTTCTTCCTCTCTATTCTTGGTATTCCAATTGTTCCATCGTACATTATTCTTAGCGTTTTTTAAGATTCTAATGGTATTCCAAACGTAAGTCAGACTAGTAAAGCGATTGATACCTGCACAGAACTCATCAAAGCATGTTTCTTTTTGGAAGCGATCGTTTTTCTAACCAAGGCACAGGAGTGTTTATATTTCTCCCATGAATTAATAGATTTGTGTCGTTTGAACATAGCAAAAGCTTTTTTTCTATCCTGTATGACCCTATCGCAGTCTGCATCCCACCATCTATGTTGGACTTTTTGTTTCACCACACCAGCGTAAGATGACCCCTGTTTCTTTCGTCTACCGGATGCATAATCAACCGATGTTCTAAGGATGTCAATAAATTGCTTGTAATATGCTTCAACATTTTCGGAAAAGGAATCAATACACGGTAGTAGTTCTTTCCTAATCGCGTCGTCCACCAGTTTATAGTAAGAACGCCAGTCTGTCTTCTTTGACGTGATTCTATTGGTGATCTTTCTGTACGGCTGCGTGTTATTGACCAAATTAAACTCAATGGGGTAATGATCACTGTCCCAGGTGTCATCCAGTTGTTCATATTCGATTCTGCCCACGATGTCCGCCGACCCAAAGGCGAGGTCGATATTAGAATCTCTCTGTCCTTGAAGTCCTATCCTCGATTTGGACTCTGTGTTTATACATAGGAAGCCCCTGTCCAACAACGCATCGTGGAGAGCTTCTCCGCTCGGTGTAGTACTCTCGCAGTTCCAGGCAGAGTTGTGGGCATTAAAATCGCCTAATAAAATCACATTCGAGTTAACAGGTACCTGATCAACTATTACTCCGATGTCCCTTTCAGCAATGTTATCTCGTGGATGTCTATATATCGCCATGATGCTGCAATTATACTCTAAGTTTCTAGTCACAATACCAACGTAATCATAGCCAATGGGAATATCATCCGAGAATGGCAAGGTGTCAAATTCAATGCCCTTCCGTACAGAAATCGAAACACCACCACTGTTCAGCAGATTCCTACTTTGAAAAGTTCTATAACCTGGGAAATATATTCGATTATCCGGTGACCGACGAGTTTCGGTCAATACAACTATGTCATAATCCATAACACGTTTAGATAGTTCATTTGCACTAGTTCCAAATCCACGGCAATTCCAGAGTAATAGTTTCACGGCTGTGTCGATATGGAAGGGCTATGCCTCCCCTCAATATTAGATTCACACCGATTACCTGATTCACTTACTTCTATGACATCATTCGTGACCAAAAAGGAGTCGTCCTTTTTACTTAAGTTCTCCATCAACAGTTCACTTATTTTTTTCCTGAAAACCTGTTGATCCTGTGGCCCCATGGCCAACAATGTCTTTCTCAATCCACTAATAACATCCTGAGGATCCTGTGGCACCTGTGGTACATATACATATGGCGGGGATTCCCCCGTCGATTGAGCAGAAATATTGTTCGACCAGGCCGCTCCATTCCTGGCCGCCCTCAACATAATACCGTTTTTTTCCTTATTAGTATCCCCAGCGCATTGATTATGTTGATTAAGTTGTTATTCTCGACTAGATATGTTCAGGGGTGGCTGCCTCCTGTCTGAATCCGTATATCGTTTTTTTATATGCCAGAGGTCGGGGCGCTCTCGGCTCCGTCCTGCTTCGGGCAAGCTGAATGTTGTTATTACTGGATACTTCACGGGTCGATTCCGCATAAGACTTCGTTCTCCGGGGGGGGAGACTTGGCCATGATTCGTCATTCGCAAAACTGCATCCTCAAGAAGGACGTCAGAGCGGCCACCTCCTTCCACAATATACGTCTGGCGCTAAAATAGGAAATGTTCTTTTGAGCCATAGTTTTATTTATTAACTTATTTTTTTCAAACACAGGGCAATTTTTAAAGGTCGATTTGTGTGCACCTCCACAATTGCGGCACTTAATCGGTTTCTCACACTGACCATGCGATTTATCACCGCATACTATGCAATAAGTCTCGCTCTTACATGAAGTTTTGGTGTGACCGAACCTATAGCAGTTGAAACACTGTCTAGTCTGTGGAATGAAAGATCTAACCTTCAATCCTACGTTGTTCGAGAATATCTTCAAATCTCTGATACCGACTCCTTTAAAGGTAACGATAATGTTGTCCGTTTCTGATAAAACAGTTTTCTTCTCGTTATTGTCCCATTTTCGTCGGTACATACGTTCCAAATTGATAATGCCTGAAGTGTCCTGAATTACCGACCATAGGTCTTTTATCGATGAGGGCCAATCCGCAATGACTCCTCTCCTGATCATTGACCGTTTTTCCATGAAAGCTTTTAATTTATTAGGGACTTTCTCAATTTTCTCTAATGCTAAATTAGCCTCCACATAATCTGTGAATTCCGCCTCCGCAGTGAAGTGGTTAACCATCTCCACCACGTTCGGGCATATTCGATTGGATCTCAATATCATCCATATTTTAATTAAGTTCTTACCTTTCCTGGCAGTAGTCTGTTCGGGAGGTAGTTTCATAGTGATTTTGGCCTTTCCACGGAAACTACTATCGTATCTTGTGATCACGGGGAGGGTTTGTTGATATGAGCATCTTACCAGCTCGCCATCTCGCACCTCGTATGTCTCTCTATCCTTATCCGCTATGGAAGGCACTGCCGGATCACGTGGGCGATGGGTGAGAATTCCATCTTCGTCATTCGAGACCATATTCAAGGGTGGAGATATATTGTCGTCTATATTCTTATTACTATCTTCCACGGTAGCTTGTTTCAAAAATTCGCTTTCGTGGGTGTCAGCAAAACTATCTACATTATAATCCATCTCCATATCGTCACTAGAACTCCCATTCCGAGAGGGAGAGATATTACGTCTCTTATTGATTTCGTCTTCTCTCTGTTTTTTGGCCAGTGAATTCCTCCGACCGATCGTTGTCCATCCTTCCGTATTCATCGCTGGGTCTTCTTCCATAAACCGTTTTACGGTTAATTCGAACTCGTGTGCCGGAACACCGATCTTAATCCTCTTATTCGACCTGGCTAATTCTTTACTATCGGAAGCACGCGGGTTACCGAGCTTCGACTGCGTATCCCCAGTATCCGCCATATAAGCGGTTAGCAATATCGAAAAAGGATAAAAGCAGCTGCCCCTCCGATGGGGGAGCGTAAAGCAAATTTAATTAGAGAAGCAGCCTCGATAGGCTCCACGAATTCACACTCGTAATTTCTATCTATCTCACGCACCGAGGCAGGAAAAGGATAGGAAAGGATCGGATCCGTACACGAGGCGAGGGCAGGAAACGCGTCCGACCCGCACGGCGTCTCAAACCGAACTCTCTAGGAAAGATTGGGAATTTTTACAGGTTAAATTATTAAAATTTATTTGTTAGTTAAATTATATGTGCTTGTGCTTAATACAATAATATATGTTTAAAATAAGTTTAACATTTTGGTATTTACAGATAATGCAAGAGATATTTGGTGATAAACCTTGGGTAAAACCTTTGGCAGTAGCAGGATCGCACTTGGATGAAACAGAAAGCGAAAGCGACGTAAAAGACGAAAAAGAAAATCTTCCAGAAAAAGGTAACACAATATATGTCTTATGGTAGATATACAATAATTGTATATGTGCATAATTATATATATTGTATATTTATAATTTCAGTCACCAAAAAGGGAAAAGTCACCGCATTAATAAATGATTACATATCATTTAGCAAAGAAGAACGCGCTAAACGGAGAGAAACTCGTACAAAACAGCATGAAGAGAAACTTCTCGCCTTTAAAAGATTGGAAAATTTATTAGAGAGACTCGTAGAAAAAGAAAATAAGTAAAGAAATGTTAATCAATATATACTTTACTTATATATATATATATATATATATATATATATATATATATATATATGTCAATCGTCTACTTTGACGACGATTTTTGGCACGCATTGGCTACTTTGACGACTTTTGGCTATTTTGACGACTGTCGTCAAAGTTTTAACCGTTTAATCGTATACTTCGACGACGTCGTCAAACTTTACCATAATAAAGAATTGGCTGCTTTGACGACATTGTATACTTTGACGACATTGTAACTATTAATTAGCGATTTTGACGACACTGAAAAAAATATATTAAATTTAACATATTTTCATATTTGTGAAAATACGTTAAATATAAAAATATGCTAAATAAAAAAAATAATATATGAAAATTTTCAATTTATTTTATCTTAATGTTTTACGATTTGAAAAGTTAAAAGGATCAAACAGAATTATAAAAATATAAATAAATTATTAAATACGACTATTCTTATGATTAGGGAGTAAATTCAGTTTTGTGTTTTTAAATTCGTGTAAAACATTTTTTACGTTTATTAATTTTTTAATAAATAATGTTTTTTAGCATTCTCTATACATAGCGGGATATTTCAATCATAAATGCATATATTTCGTTGACGGCAGATTTCCTAACCTTTGAAAATGACAAACTTAACGACGTATTATTTTTTTTTATAGTCCAAGCAATGATTCTTTACTTTTCAAATCCTTATTTTTACGCAAATAGGCACAAATTTTACGTATCGTATAAAGGTATTTTTATTAAAATCTAAGACGATTTGGCATATTAAACATTAAACATTTATTAAAAATTTTTATGTATCTTTTACTAGAAAGAATAGATACCGAAAGCCATAATAAAAAATATGCTTGAATTTTAAATATTTTAAAAAATTACCAATTACAATTATAATAATAAGTAGAAAAATATCGTAGATAAGGTTATAATACAAAATATTCCTATCAAACGTAGAAACTTTTGTTAAAAATATAAGAATAAGAAATAAATGTTATAGTACGTTATATAGGTATTTTGATAAATAGACGAAAGATTATTGTAAATAATTTTGCTTCATTGTGCAAAATACATATACAAAAATAGTACAGAACCTGAGAGTAATAAATACAGTAGAATAAATGATACTGTCACAGACATTTTCTTAAGTCTTTTAATATATTTGTACTTATAACTATCTAGTATAAATTCTGAACATAATATCAATCAAACTTATCCTTATAAATTAATAAAATCCTTATACATTTAAATTACCTGGTTTGAACAAACATAGATAGTTATTGTCTTCCTATATCTAGACTAATATTATCCTAATGAAAGTAACAATGATATTTCGACAATAGTTTCAAACAACAGAAGATTAAATACAGCCAAATAAAACCAACATTAGTTCTTAATTTCGAAGTAAATTCTCATGGCGATCGGCGGAGGACCAAGTTCTTTGTCCAGAGCTAACTTCTCCACTATTTGTATTTGACACTCCAATTTATAGAATTTGAACATATACGGATGGTAGTTTACGTCGAGTCGATCAATTGCTTCTTTCCACAGCGCAACTTGCTTATCGGTTTTACAATTCTGGGCGTCGTAATGCAGCAATGCTTTGCTCTTGTCTCTTATATCCCCTAATATAAAATTAAGCTCGCCGAGTAAGGAATATCTTGAATATCTCTTTTCTGATCGCATTATTATGTAAATATAATTAAATATACCTTGCAATTCTCGATAGATAAAAACCGCTTAGTTCAGCATTTGAAATCATGTAGCAGAGATTAGTTCGAGCATTTATCCGCAACGTGAACGCGCACACTATCATTCTTCCTTGAGTGGCACATTTATTTAATAAAGCGCCAAAGAACAATAGATTGCCTGCGAAAAAAACAAAGACTACATTTGAAATTACTTTTATAGTAATTAAAGGCTGCGATATCATGAATTGAGTGTTATTTCACGCATAAAATTTATTGTATCATGTATCTTATACTTCGTTACCTTTACGAGTGCTACCGTAATCTGCTCTGACGAAGTACTTCCGCTTAATGTGATATCTAAGAAGATCGTCACGTATAGGTTTTACACCGATTATCTTGGCTGGTGGATGTATATGTTTTATCCGGTGCAGCTCTTTTTGCGTGAAACGCAGCTTCATACCACCAATTGGCTCCTTAGTTTCCAAGTTAACTTCCTCTGGTATCACAAAAGTTAAATCAAGTTCCTCACTGTCGACGTCCTATAATAAATCAAGCAAATCAAACGTAAGAAATAAAAAATCCAAGACATTCTTATACGTGTCATTTTAAGCAAGATCTTTGATTACGTTATGCGAGAAATATACACCTTTTTATAAACCTATTCACCCTTGAAATACTTCGATCTCGATAAAACTTGATTAGTCGCTTTGCTCAGCAATTTCGTTTGCAAGCATGTACGTTTTCTGTACTTACATTTTCACTTGTACAATATTTAACAATGTTGTAAAAATAAATATTACTCTCACCAACGTGAAGACCCACCTGCCTAAAGTACGCACGACCAAATCAATCCTCAGGCCATCACACAACTGAAAGCCTAATCGCACAATATTTTTAGACGACACGCTTTAATCTGCTGCACCAGTGATGTCATTCTGTGAACATATATGTCTTCCTTGACAACATCTCTAAATCTTTATAGAACTGATCATGCACCCAATTGTTCCCCAATCTAATCACGTACAATTTAATGTCCAAGTCTTTCAAGGATGCCGTCTTCAATCTGATGCGATGTTTTTCGTCATCCGCGAATTTAGGGGTGTGACAAGTAATCAGAATTATCCTGCGTTTGGTGAGGACTGTCTTTATCTTTAAGAAGATATCCATGGCGTATGTCAACGCGTCGTGAAGCGGGTAAGCATCCTCGAATTTCGTACTTTGATAACCCTTCAGCCAAAGAATTTGCTTGTACCACTGCAGGGATAATTAATGACAATTAATTGTAACTCGTTAATCAAACTAATAACCAACGTTATAACTAACCTTGAAAAACTTTTGGATATGACTGAGCTTGGTCTCCGGTTCTATCTCAAACATCTTCTGTGTAGCATCGACGAGAAGCAATGTGGCTTTTCTTACTCCGTATCATTGACTTTCTTGTAAATCGTCTTCTCCATTCATATTGTAACCTTGTACAAGTGCCATTACTGTTATCAGCATAATTTGTTACTATTAATTATTTCGCAGTTATCATTTAAATAATGTCTCAGAGAACATTATATAGATATTTGAAAGTCATCTGAGATCATAAGAAATCTTAAAATTCCGAAGATGTCTTATGACATAATAAATCTAAACATATTTTAAGTAACTGCTGTAATTAATAATAAATACGTAGTACAGTTTGTTGAAATCCATTCGTAACACACTACTGGCGTTTTAGGTTCACGTTCACGAATTTGTCGGAAAATATGATTAAATACTCACCTCTGAAGGGATTGAAACGTCGAAGTCACAAAGACTAGAATTCTGCGAATCTCTGACAAATCTACACGAATCTTTTTATCTTCACATTTGTCGATGGAAAGATTAACTAATGTTCCCTGAGACATTATTTAAATAATAACTGCGAAATAATTAATAGTAACAAATTATGCTGATAACAGAAATAGCACTCGTATGTATGTACAAGATTACAATACGGATATAGAAGACGATTTGCAAGAGAGTCAATGGCCGCGTTCAGCAGACACAACTGTTGAGTTCGTCTTATCAACACTCTGCGTTGATTGGTTGGTTCTAAAAGTAAGAGCCAATCACGTTCGACTGCTACTGAGCGTCTTGGTCTGCTGAACGCGACCAATGGTACGGAGTAAAGTTGAATTCAGACAGGACGCGTCAAGCAGCGAGCAGCAACCAATCAGCGAGGCGATATATTCTACGCCACTGCTGATATCACTGGCCTAGTTTACATCGATCACTTGATACGCGTATTAAATAGTAAATAACTTGTAAATTAGTTTGATTATTGGCTGATCAGTTCAAATATACTATTTCATACGCGTATCAAAAGATCGGTGTAAACTAGGCCACTAGCTGATTGGGTTGCTGCTCGCTACTTGACGCTTGATGCGTTCTGTCTGAATCTAGCTTAAGGCTGAGTTTCCACTGGGCGTGTCACGTGTCGCGTCGTCTGTCGTTAACCAATCTAAACATCCCGTCACAAATAATGTAATAAAATAAGATGTTTTGATTGGTTGCGATGGATGACGCGACGCGTGACGCGCTCAATGGAAACTCAGCTTAAGTCCCCATCTACAATAGGGTCGGTATTCATACTTCATATCGGATCTTATATTTAAGACCGTCTTAAGTATGATCTTAAGATGTTATGAACCACTCACAGAGCCATATTAGCATCTTAAGACATTACTTAAGACAGACTTGAAGTAAGATTCGACTGATAAGGGAATAGGTGTTTTAAGCCCTAAAGCCCCTTGCACAATAGGCGATAGCGATAACGATAGCGACAGCGGTCTAGTTTCCACCGAAATCGTTAATTCGCGCCTAGTGCGGCGTAGAACCAAATTTAAGTCGATGGAAATGTGACTGACTGCGCTTCCGCTTTGATCCACATGTTTTGGAAACTAGTGGAAACAGTACATTAAACCGAAGCAGAATCGGATTTGAAGACTTCGGTGGAAACTAGGTCATCGATAATGTTGCCGACAAAGCTATACCTTTGTTGGCAACTTTGTCGCTGTCGCTATCGCTATCGCTATCGCCTATTGTGCAAGGGGCTTAAGCCTTTAAGAAGGAAGCTTTCCAGCAAGCGACACAAGTCGACACAAGCATCGTACTATCTTTCTTTTTTGGTAACGAGTGAAGCGGGGAGCACACACTTCTGCATAACGCATAATGCGTAAGTATAAGAAAATTGATTGGTCCATACACATGTGCATAAGGAAATAGACCAATCAATTTTCTTATGCTTACGCATTATGCGTTGTGCAGAAGTGTGTGCTCCCCGCTTTAGCACACACTTCTGCACAACCATGCATAATGCGTAAGCATAAGAAAATTGATTGGTCCATACACATGTGCATGAAGAAATAGACCAATCAGTTTTTCTAAGGCTGGAGTCCTATGGCATGTATTTTCCGCGTAACGCGTAACCACGTAACCAATTAGAAGCGTTTCATATTTTCGGTTATGCATATTCGCGCTTCTGATTGGTTACGCGGTTACGCGTTACGCGGAAAATACATGCCATGATTGCCATGGGACTCCAGCCTTATGTTTACGCATTAGGGTGCCTCCCCATGCAAGACGGAATCTCGGAAAACGGAATCTCGGAATCATTCTGATTGGTTAGTTCCATGAGGCTAACCAATAGCCTCATGGGACTAACCAATCAGAATGATTCCGAGATTCCGTTTTCCGAGATTCCGTTTTCCGAGATTCCGTCCTGCATGAGGAGGCACCCTTATGCGTTATGCAGATCAAAGTGTGTGCTCCCCGCTTTAAGCGGGGAACACAGACTTTTGCATAACGCATAAAAGGTAAGCATAAAGCCCTTATCAGACTACGGATTGGGATTGAGATTGGATTGAAATTTAATTAATTAGAACAGAGAAAACTGATCTCAAGTTTAGTAAACTTTGCTCTGATTGGTCAAATTTCAATCCAATCTCAATCCCAATCCGTAGTCTGATACGGACTTAATGGCTGCGTTCAGGAAACAACCGTTGAGTGAGCGCTTAGTGATTCTTTATTATAATTGGTTTTACACTTAGATCAGGAGAAGAAGGCAAGAACCAATCATATTAAAGAATCATTGAGCACTCAAAGATTGGCCGCGTTCAGCAGACACAATTGTTGAGTTCGTCTTATCAACACTCTGCGTTGATTGGTTGGTTCTAAAAGTAAGAGCCAATCACGTTCGACTGCTACTCAGCGGCTTGGTCTGCTGAACGCGCCCATTGTGTCTCCTGAACGCAGCGTGCAGCCATGCAGCCAATGGCGGCGTTCAGAAGAACAATTACTGAATTATCTTCTTTTGCACATTCTGCGTTGATTTATTGTTTCTAAAAGTAATAGCCAATCACGTTTGATTGATACTAAGCAACTTGATTTGCTGAACGCACCCAATTGTTCGGCGAACGCTTGCTGCTTTACCTGCTTAACCGTGCTTAAAATAATAGAACTGCAATCCATTTGGTGCTACATATGCTTTGAAGCGTACATTTCTTTGTCCCGATCAGTCAAACTTCAAGCAATTTTAGTCTTCAATGCGTAATCTGATATAGATTTAGGGCCAGAGCACAAAGATTATCGTAACCGTTTACGACTCTGTAAGTCATTAAGCCGGTGTCAGATCATCATTGCACTAACAAAGATTTAGGGCCGGTCTACAATAAATGTTGTAAGTCGTAAGTCGTAAGAATTGGCCAATCACAGTTTATTATTCTTTGACCACAAGGAGATTAAAGATTATTGCACGTAACAAAGTTTTAGTCATAATCGTAAAGCCGTGATCAGACTACGGATTTGGGATTGAGATTGGATTGAAATTTCACCAATTAGAGCAAAGTTCACTAAACTTGAAGTTAGTTTTCTTTATTCTGATTGATTAAATTTTAATCCAATCTCAATCCCAATCCGTAGTCTGATCACGGCTTAAAGGCATAAAAAAATAGACCAATCACAGTCGATTCTCCTCGCACTTAAAGAATAATTGAGTGTGATTAGTCTATTTTCTTACGGCCTTACGATTAAAATTAAAACTTTGTTACGTGCAATGACCTTAATAAACTGTGATTGGTCAATTCTTACGACGTACGACTAACAACACCCATTGTAGACTGACACTAAAGGTCTATCCAGACAAACTTGCATAGGTGCATAGCCATATGCATAAAGAAACGGATTGGTCTATTTCCTTATGCACATGCATCAAGTTTGTCTGGATAGACTTTTAGCCATAATCGTAAGAAAATAGACCATTCACAGTCGATTATTCTCCTTGAGCTCAAAGAATAATCGAGTGTAATTTGTCTATTTTCTTACGGTCTTACGATTATGACTAATGCTGGGTCTACAATGCAAGTCACAGAGTCGTGAGTCGCAAAAATTGACCAATCACAGTCGAATTTGAGAAGAATAATCGACTGTGAATGGTCAATTCTTGCGACTCACGACTCTGCGACTTGCATTGTAGACACAGCATCAAACTTTGTTACGTGCAATGGCCTTTAGGGCCAATTTTCCCAACTGTCTCTCTTAGAAAGAAACGAAGAGTGAGTTTAATCGAAGGTTACAGTTAATCGACGTTGGTGAAACTGGACCTTAATGGTCTATGGGCCAATTTCACCAACCACGGTTAGCTTAACCGACAGTTAAAGTTAGCAGGATTGCCCAATAGAAATGAATCCACCCTGCTTTCTATTGGTCAATCCTGCTAACTTTAACCGTCGGTTAAGCTAACCGTGGTTGGTGAAATTGGCCCTTAGAGAGTCGATCATGTATCTTGAAAACAGATGAAAATTATAAAATAAATAGATTTACTAGATTTTGACTAATAAAATCACAAATACTCTAGTGAATTTCTCATTTTTGTAATTTTTACCTTATTTCAAGATATCTAATTGACTCCCTGGCAAACTTGTATAGCCGCATAAAAGCTGATTTATAGAGGCCGTAACCGTTGCTTTAAGCCGTCATCTTTAAGAAATTGACCAATCACAGTCGATTGTTCTTCTCACATTCGACTGTGATTAGTTAATTTCTTAAAGATTACGGCTTAAATCAACGGTTACGGCCTCTATGAATCAGCCTTAAGTCACGGTCTCTAATAGGTGCTTTATGCTCTAAGCAGTAAGAAATTGACCAATCACAATCGAAGTGCAAGAATTATTTCGTGAGAAGAGTAATTGACTGTAATTAGTCAATTTTTTACGGCTTAGGACTTAAAACTCTTATTGTAGACCGGGATTAATGTATATGTATAGAAAAATTAAACAATTAAGGGTCTACAGAAGTAATTTATTACTAGAATCGTAAAATCCGTATTACGGCCAAAATAATGAGAAAATCGCACTTTAACTATGATATTCATAATCATCAGCATTGCCTTGAAAGCTACTGCAGAGCGATTTTTTGGAAAAATGGTCAAAATAAAATTTTTGAGTTTTTATATAAAAAAAGTTAAAGTGCGATTTTCTCATTATTTTGGCTATAATACGGATTTTACAATTCTAGTAATGAATGACTCCTGTCGACCATGAAGACCCTCTTAAGTACAATCTTAAGATGTCATTATCCAATCACAGAACCGTATTAGCATCTTAAGATATTATTTAAAACGGTCTTGAAATAAGATCTGATTATGACTACCGGCCTATAACCTTGCTTTAATAAGTATTTAAGCTTTAAGCCATAAGAAATTGACCAATCATAATGGAATGTGAGAAGAATACTCGATTGTGATTGGTCAATTTCTTCATAACCTAATTCCTGTCAAATTTAACGTTTAGTGCCCGTCTACAATAGGTGTTTTAAGCCCCAATTCTTACGACTAACGACTTACAACACTTATTGTAGACCAGCCCTTAGCACGTTCAAGCAGGCAAAAGAGTTAAGCGGGGAGCACACACTTCTGCACAACGCATAATGCGTAAGCATAAGAAAATTGATTGGTCCATACACATGTGCATAAGGAAATAGACCAATCAATTTTCTTACGCTTACGCATTATGCGTTGTGCAGAAGTGTGGGCTCCCCGCTTAATGTGCGTAAGTATAAGAAAATTGATTGGTCTATTTTTTATGCACATGTGTATAGACCAATCAATTTTCTTATGCTTTAAGGCTGATTTATAGAGGCCGTAACCGTTAATTTAAGCCGTAATTTTTAAGAAATTGACCAATCACAGTCGATTGTCCTTCTCACATTCGACTGTGATTGGTCAATTTCTTAAAGATTACGGCTTAAATTAACGGTTACGACCTTTATAAATCAGCCTTTACGCATTATGCGTTATGTAGAAGTGTGTGCTCCCCGCTTTAAGCGGGAAACACAGACTTTTGCATAACGCATAATGCATAAGTATAAGAAAATTGATTGATCTATTTCCTTAGTGCCCATCTACAATAGGTGTTTTAAGCCCTAAGCCCTAAGAACTTGACCAATCACAGTCAATTATTCTCCTTAAATTCAACTGTGATTGAACAATTTCGGGAGCTTTCCAGCAAGCGACACAAGTCAACACAAGTATCGTTTTATCTTTTACTACGTTTACGCGAGCGTTACTTCTGTAGTAACTTACGATAATTCACTCGTTTACGCGGAGTAAATTATCGTAAGTTACTACAAAATCTTGTTTACGCGAAGGAATTATCGTGTAAGTTACTACAAAAGTAACGCTCGCGTAAACGTAGTATTTGTTACTCATTGGCCCTAGTTTACACCGATTACTTGATACGCGTATTAAATAGTAAATAACTAATAAATTAGTTTCATTATTGGCTGATCAGCTCAAATATATACTATTTGATACGCGTATCAAGAGATTGGTGTAAACTAGGCCATATATTACCAAATAAGAAAGATAGAACGATGCTTGTGTCGACTTGTGTCGCTCGCTGAAAAGCTTCCTTCTTAAGGCTAGGGCTTAAAACATCTATTGTAGATGGGGACTTAAGCTAGATTCAGACAGAACGCGTCAAGCGTCAAGTAGCGAGCAGCAACCCAATCAGCTAGAGGGCCGGTATTCATAATCAGATCTTATTTCAAGACCGTCTTATGCTTCGTCTACAATAGCAATAGGAGTATGCAGTAAGACGTAAACAGTAAGCTATTGACCAACCACGGTCGATTATTCTAAAATTGTAAAAATTCTATTATGCTAGGTCTACAATGCGAGTCGTAAAGTCCTGAGTCGTAAGAATTCACCAATCACAGTCGATTATTCTCCTCAAATTCGATTGTGATTGAGTCAATAACTTACTGCTTACATCTTACTATATACTCCTGCTGCCATTGTAGACGACGCTTTAAGTAATATCTTAAGATGCTAATACGGCTCTGTGATTGGTTAATGACATCTTAAGATTGTACTTAAGATGGTCTGAAATATAAGAACCGACTATAAATACCGGTCTAGGTGATATCAGCAGTAGCGTAGAATATATCGCCTTGCTGATTGGTTGCTGCTCGCTGCTTGACGCTTGACGCGTCCTGTCTGAATCCAGCTTTACTCCGTACCATTGACTGCGTTCAGCCAAAACTCCGCTAGCCTAGCAATCGTAAGCAGTCGCTCGTTTCCTCTCCTTTTAATCCATTGGGTCAAAGGAGAGGAAACGAGCGACTGCTCACGATTGCTAGGCTAGCGGAGTTTCGGCTGAACGCAGCCATTGGTCGCGTTCAGCAGACCAAGCCGCTGAGTAGCAATAGAACGTGATTGGCTCTTACTTTTAGAACCAACCAATCAACGCAGAGTGTTGATAAGACGAACTCAACAGTTGTGTCTGCTGAACGCGGCCAATTGACTCTCTTGCAAATCGTCTTCTCCATCCGTATTGTAATCTGTACATACATATGAGTGCCATTTCTGTTATCAGCATAATTTGTTACTATTAATTATTACGCAGTTACCATTTAAATAATGTCTCAGAGAACAATAGTTAATCTTTCCATCGACAAATGTAAAGATAAAAAGATTCGTGTAGATTCGTCAGAGATTCGCAGGATTCTAGTCTTTGTGACATCGACGTTTGAATCCCTTCAGAGGTGAGTATTTAATCATATTTTCCGACAAATTCGTGAACGTGAACCTAAAACGCCAGTAGTGTGTTACGAATGGATTTCAACAAACTGTACTACGTATTTATTATTAATTACAGCAGTTACTTAAAATATGTTTAGATTTATTATGTCATAAGACATCTTCGGAATTTTAAGATTTCCTATGATCTCTCAGATGACTTCCAAATATCTATATAATGTTCTCTGAGACATTATTTAAATGATAACTGCGAAATAATTAATAGTAACAAATTATGCTGATAACAGTAATGGCACTTGTACAAGGTTATAATATAGGTGGAGAAGACGATTTACAAGAGAGTCAATGATACGGAGTAAGAGAAGCCACATTGCTTCTCGTCGATGCTACACAGAAGATGTTTGAGTAGAGCTATAAAAAAGTAGGTATTCTCGTTCCGCCACTTTTGAACCAAACACATGTGAAAACATAACCTTTTCGTAAACGTCAATACGCTTTTTGGTCTCGTATTCTCAGCTTCCAAAATGACTGGTATTTCAGCTAAATTTTTATATTAATCGCGAGACCGAAAAGCGTATTGACGTTTACGAAAAAGTTCCTTGAAAGGTTATGTTTTCACATATGATTGGTTCAAAAATAGCGGAACGAGAATACTCACATTTATAGAGCCTTAGTTTGAGATAGAACCGGAGACCAAGCTCAGTCATATCCAAAAGTTTTTCAAGGTCAGTTATAACGTTGGTTATTAGTTTGATTAACGAGTTACAATTAATTGTCATTAATTATCCCTGCAGTGGTACAAGCAAATTCTTTGGCAGAAGGGTTATCAGAGTAAAATTCGAGGATGCTCACCCGCTTCACGACGCGTTGACATACGCAATGGATATCTTCTTAGATAAAGACAGTCCTCACCAAACGCAGGATAATTCTGATTACTTGTCACACCCCTAAATTCGCGGATGACGAAAAACATCGCATCAGATTGAAGACGGCATCCTTGAAAGACTTGGACATTAAATTGTACGTGATTAGATTGGGGAACAATTGGGTGCATGATCAGTTCTATAAAGATTTAGAGATGTTGTCAAGGAAGACATATATGTTTACAGAATGACATCACTGGTGCAGCAGATTAAAGCGTCGTCTAAAAATATTGTGCGATTAGGCTTTCAGGTATGTGATGGCCTGAGGATTGATTTGGTCGTGCGTACTTCAGGCAGGTGGGTCTTCACGTTGGTGAGAGTAATATTTATTTTTACAACATAGTTAAATATTGTACAAGTAAAAATGTAAGTACAGAAAACGTACATGCTTGCAAACGAAATTGCTGAGCAAAGCGACTAATCAAGTTTTATCGAGATCGAAGTATTTCAAGGGTGAATAGGTTTATAAAAAGGTGTATATTTCTCGCATAACGTAATCAAAGATCTTGCTTAAAATGACACGTATAAGAATGTCTTGGATTTTTTATTTCTTACGTTTGATTTGCTTGATTTATTATAGGACGTCGACAGTGAGGAACTTGATTTAACTTTTGTGATACCAGAGGAAGTTAACTTGGAAACTAAGGAGCCAATTGGTGGTATGAAGCTGCGTTTCACGCAAAAAGAGCTGCACCGGATAAAACATATACATCCACCAGCCAAGATAATCGGTGTAAAACCTAGCACTCGTAAAGGTAACAAAGTATAAGATACATGATACAAAAAATTTAATGCGTGAAATAACACTCGATTCGTGATATCGCAGCCTTTAATTACAATAAAAGTAATGTCAAATGTGGTCTTTGTTTTTTTTCGCAGGCAATCTATTGTTCTTTGGCGCTTTATTAAATAAATGTGCCACTCAAGGAAGAATGATAGTGTGCGCGTTTACGTTGCGGATGAATACTCGAACTAATCTCTGCTACATGATTCCAAATGCTGAAATGGGCGGTTTTTATCTATCGAGAATTGTATTCCAAGGTATATCTAAATTCACATAATAATGTAATCAGAAAAGACATATTCAAGATATTCCTTACTCGACAAGCTCAATTTTATATTAGGGGACATAGGAGACAAGAGCGAAGGATTGTTGCATTACGACACCCAGAATTGTATAACCGATAAGCAAGTTGCGCTGTGGAAAAAAGCAATTGATCGACTCGACGTAAACTACCAACCGTATATGTTCAAATTCTATAAATTGGAGTGTCAAATACAAATAGTGGAGAAGTTAGCTTTGGACAAAAGAACTTCGTCCTTCGCCGATCGCCATGAGAATTTACATCGAAATTAAGAACTAATGTTGGTTTTATTTGGCTGTATTTAATCTTCTGTTGTTTGAAACTATTGTCGAAATATCATTGTTACTTTCATTAGGATAATATTAGTCTAGATATAGGAAGACAATAACTATCTATGTTTGTTCAAACCAGGTAATTTAAATGTATAAGGATTTTATTAATTTATAAGGATAAGTTGATTGATATTATGTTCAGAATTTATACTAGATAGTTATAAGTACAAATATATTAAAAGACTTAAGAAAATGTCTGTGACAGTATCATTTATTCTACTGTATTTATATACTCTCAGGTTCTGTACTATTTTTGTATATGTATTTTGCACAATAAAGCAAAATTATTTAATTACACTATATAAATGTTAACATTACTTTTATAATTAACCCTAATCCCTCCAACCATGCACTTTCATAAACCATGCAATTTTATAAATAAAAATTTTTGAACCGTTGAATATAATCTAACCTAACCTAACGCTTTTAAAAATTAAGATATCTGATATATCAACGTAACATATACTACGTTTACGCGAGCGTTACTTTTGATAATTTCTTCACGTAAACGGGATTTTCCTTCGTGTAAACGGGATTTTACGGAAAATATTAGTGTCGTCATATTAGCCACGTAATGTATTATTGTACATAGTTTTGTACTGTCGTCATACTAGCCAATCTATAATTATTTCCTTATACATACGTGCCAGTACATTTTATTGCAAAAATATAAGTGATGTATACGTCAGAGTGTTAATGTACTCCTATGTATACAATAAAATATCCAATTTTTTGCTGTCGTCAAAATAGCCAATTGACATATATATATATATATATATATATATATATATATATATATATATAAACAAGGTAAAGGCTCGAGAAGAAGCGAGCGAGAAACGCGTGGTACGAGAACGACAGCTCGGACGAGTTTAGGACGGCAGCTAAGACGGAAGACATCGGCGTTGGCATTTTGAAGAGTCAACTATGCTCGAAGGGCAAGCAGAACCTCTTCGCGGAGTTGTCGACGTCGTCCGAGAGCGAGTACGAGCGGATTGATTGACGTCGATTACGCGATCGCGAACGAGCAACGTTCGTCAAAATCGAGAAAGGGTCCGAAGACATTGTTCGACGTCAACATCGACGAGGCAGATGATCAACGCGTGGTCAACAAATCCAAATTTGACAACAAGGATCAAATCGCGAGCCATTGGAATCAAGTGCAGATACAGAAAGATACTATGAAGAACGATCACGACGGTGCGAAATCAGAGTCGGAAAGTCGGATCATTCGTTGGTGATAGACGAGAGGAAGATGATCGACGTGGTGAGGAACAGCGATGACGATGCGGATAATCAATACGAGAGAACGTTTGAGCTGGACGATTTGTATAGAGAAGATAGCTCGGATGCGGAGACAGAGATCGAAGAGAACGAAGAGCCGATCGTCGAAGAAGTGAAGAACAGAGCTGAAACGCAAGCGTTGGATGAAAATGCAACTTAGCAGACGAAACTTACTTCCACAAACACGAAAGACGATTGTACGGAGAATGAACTGATTTCCTTGGAAGAAGCTTTAGATCTCGATCGGCACGAGAATCTCGATCCGAAAGCTGAGAGTGTACGTGCGAAAAACAATATCGTAAACGGTACTACGGACGACGCTTCGGTAAATATCTATAAAAGGTCAAACCTCACCGATGACCTTGACCTTGACATATGTTGTCAAGGTCACCCTCCTGAGTGACCTTTAAAAGATTTTAGCCGGCGGTCATTGTTCATTAAAAAGTTATAAACAAAAAAAGTTTGAAAAATATAGCAGCTATTTTGAGTATTGGAAGGCATAAATGACTAATAAATATGTCGACACTCCTAGGTTTACTGTCGCCCCCCTGTGGTCACATGGGTTCGTGGCGCGCTTTACCTACACAAACATTGTCGCCCGCGCTCCGCGCGGGCCAAATTTCAGAAATCGGTGAAAAAAATAGGTGAGATGTTGCGTAAAGCCAGTGACGCGCTTTAAAAGTATTTAAGTGTTTAAAGCGCGTCAACTAACCTATGTCTCTATTCTTTACTTTAAATAACTTTCCTTTCAATATATCAACAATTCACTGCTTTAAATAATTTTCCTTTGTTCATACATATACTATTTCGACATAAATATCAATTATTTATGTCTATTAGTACTCAAAATAGCTGCTATATTTTTCAAACTTTTTTTGTTTATAACTTTTTAATGAACAATGACCGCCGGCTAAAATCTTTTGAAGGTCACTCAGGAGGGTGACCTTGACAACATATGTCAAGGTCAAGGTCATCGGTGAGATTTGACCTTTTATAGATATTTACCAGAAATCGGAAGGGTTTTGAGTTGCTCTCGGGTGGCGTATTCTTCTGAAGTAGTTCCTCCTTTCTTAAAAGGGCTATTTGAAAAAGATTCTGAAAATTTGGACGCAGGACAGAACGAGGTTTTTGCTGGATTTTTGAATGAATTTCAGGATGTCTTTTCTGAAGACGTCGTTGCGGGAAATTGTGAAGTCGTTAATCATGAAATTAATTTGAAAAATCCTACTCCAATTAAGCAAACTCCACGACGTGTTCCTTTTCGAATGCGAGAGGAAGTCGACGGAATTATTGAAGAAATGAAGAAACAGGGCGTTATTGAGGAGTCGCGTAGCCCTTGGGTTTCTCCGGTCGTTCTTGTCAAAAAGAAAGATGGTTCAATCCGTTTCTGTATTGACTTTCGGAAAATTAACGAGGTGACTGAAAAGGATTCTTTTCCTTTGTCCAGGATTGATGACATCCTGGACCAATTATCGGGCAATAGTTGGTTCTCTACTTTGGATTTGAAAAGCGGATACTGGCAAATTAAGATCCGCCCGGAAGATCGCGAGAAGACGGCCTTTTCTATCGGGAACGGGTTATGGCAGTTTGTCGTAATGCCATTTGGTCTCTGTAACGCCCCTGCCACTTTTGAACGATTGATGAAAAAAGTTCTTCGAAAACTTTTATCAAAGATTTGTTTATCTTATTTAGACGATGTTATCATTTTTGGAAAGAGTTTTGAGGAAATGTTAAGGAATTTAAAAGAAGTATTCTCTCGTTTACGTTTAGCTAACTTAAAAATCAATCCTAAAAAATGTGTACTTTTTGAAAGAAAGGTTAAATACTTAGGACATGTGATTTCTACAGAGGGTATTGCTACAGACCCTGATAAGATTTCCGCTGTAAAAGAATGGCCGGTTCCTCATTCCAAAAGGCAATTACGTAGTTTTCTCGGTTTCTGCTCTTATTATCGGAAATTCATTAAAGGTTTCTCTTCTTTAGCAAAGCCCCTCTTTACGCTTACCGGAAATCAAGTGAAATTTGTTTGGGGGGAGAAGTGTCAGAACTCTTTTGAGAATTTAAAGCGGGTGTTGACATCCTCTCCCGTACTTTCTTTCCCGAGGGGGGAGGGAGAGTTTGTGTTAGACACTGACGCTTCTAACATCGGGGTTGGTGCATTGTTATCCCAGAGGCAAGAAGAGTTAGAAAAGGTTATCGCGTACTTCAGCCGTGTGTTGAGTAAAACGGAAAGAAATTATTGTGTTACTCGTCGTGAGTTGTTAGCGATAGTCGACTCGGTTAAATCTTTTCGACATTACCTTTTGGGGCGTAAATTTGTCATCCGTTCGGACCACGCTTCCCTTAAATGGCTTATGTCCTTCAAGGACTTAAAGGGACAATTAGCTCGCTGGTTGGAGAGACTCCAACAATATAATTTTGAGATAATTTATCGTAAAGGTCTTTCGCATGGAAACGCCGATGGATTATCTAGGCGTCAGTGCGAGATTGACGGCTGTACGTTTTGTGCTAGAGTAGAGGAGAGGAACCCAGTTGAATCGGAGAAAACGGTCGCGCGAATAATCTTGCTGGGAGAAACTTTGGATGAATGGAAAAAAGACCAGCTAGAGGATCAAAATATCGCGGCTGTTTACCGAGGCAAAGAAACGGGGGTACGGCCGTCACGATCTGAGATTTCGACAGAAGACGTTTCCGCTCAAATTTACCTTTTCTATTGGGACGCTATCGTCTTGAGGAATGAAGTTCTTTATAAGATATGGGAGGCTCCTAATCTTAAGTCCAGGATTCATCAACTCATTGTTCCACAAAAACGAATTAAACAGATTTTAGAGGAGGCACACGATTCTTTTTCGGGGGGACATTTTGGAGTTAACAAGACCCTTGAAAAAATTCGTAGGCGATTTTATTGGGCCACTTGTAAAAGAGATGTAGAAGATTGGTGTAGATCTTGTGAGATCTGCGTTTCGAAAAGGGGACTGTCGGGAAAAGGAAAGTCTCCGTTACAAATTTATAATGTCGGGTTCCCTTTTGAAAGGGTCCAGATGGACATACTCGGTCCTCTTCCATTGACCAAGTCTGGAAATAAGTATCTGTTGGTCATTGTGGACTGTTTTACTAAGTGGATTGAGGCTTTTCCCTTGAGAAATATGAGAGCAAGGATAATAGCTGAGACTTTTGTTAATCAGTTTATTTCTAGATATGGAGTCCCCTCGGAAGTTCATACGGATCAGGGGAGGAATTTTGAATCGAGACTTTTCACAGAAGTGATGGGACTTCTCGGAATTAAAAAAACTAGAACTACCCCGTTGCAGCCGCAGTCTGATGGGCAGGTGGAGAGACAACACCAAACGATTACCAATTACTTAGCCAAATTTATCTCCAAAGATCAAAGAGATTGGGACAAGTGGATTCCCTTATTCCTTTTGGCTTATAGATCTTCAAAACATGAGACCACGGGCGTGACTCCTGCGGAGATGTATTGTGCCCGGAATCTTAAGTTGCCCTTAGATTTATTACAAGGCAGTCCTCCGGGACTTCGGGAGGAGAGCCCTAGGTCAGAGGGCGATTTTATCAAAAGACTGAGGGAAAAATTGGAAGGGATTCATTCAGTAGTCAGAGATAGGTTAGAAATTAGATCTTCTAGGGTAAAAAACTGGTATGATCGTGGAGCCAGGAAGGACCTTTTTCGAGAAAATCAGAAAGTGTGGTTTTATAATCCTCGAAGAGAAAAGGGGAAGGCCCCGAAATTACAAAGTAGTTGGGAAGGCCCTTTTCTAATTGTAAGAAAATTAAGTGATGTAGTATTTTGTATTCGAAAATCCCCCAGGCATAGAAAGAGAGTAGTACATGCGGATAGGTTAGCCCCTTTTTATGAGAGAACAGTAGGAAGTAGTTAAAGAAATCGGAACCCGATTTATCGTTAAAAAGTTTTTCTTTGAAGTTGATATATGTTACTGCGTGTATGGTTTTTTTTGTGTTTAAGGGAGAATCTTCGTTTCTTCATTGGAAGATCTTGAAGGACACGGAGTGGACTCTTCATTATTATCTTGGGACCACGGTTTAAAGAAGACTGCCTCTCCCTCGGTTTTTGCAATTGAGGTTTTTCCGAGGGACTTGGGCGAATGCCGAGGCAGGGACTAGGGGAGTCCTGATTCGAATTGTTGTTTCGGTCAGAGACGATGGGTCCTCAAAAAGTTATTTCCTCCCCCCTTGTCCGAAGACTTCCGTGAGACGACGTCTGCGGCGGAAGGAGAATGCGGTGAGGAGAACTGCGTCAAGGAGGAATTTTAATGGAGTTCCAGTAAAGCCGAGAAGGAAGAGAGCCTTCTGTAACGGCGAGGAACGGAAGGAGGACGGAAAGTTCTTGTTGGCAGGTTGGGCCCAATGAAGGCGAAGCCCGACATCTTGAAGCAACAGCTCGGGATAGGGCGAGGAACGCTTCAGAGCCCTGGAGCCTGCAAAGAAAGTGGAACCTCCTGGAGACTGCCCTTCCGGATTGTCGGGACGACAATCTGAAGAACGGGGAGGCAGTGTTGCACTCGCGCTGAGTTCGCAGCTTCGCCAGGTATTTTCCGCCGCGGAGCGTCTTTAGCAACCGGCGTTGCTATGCGTTGTTGATACAGCCCGGCTTTCAGATTTCCTCCGGACTGAAACTCGAGCGAACGTTTCGGTTCTCGTTCTATGATTGTAACATTCGCAATAAACTATCCTTTCGTTCCTAAAACCTGTTTTCCCTTATTCCGCGGTACGCGAGTTAACGCGCGACCGAGTGCGGGAGTGCCTAGGGAGCGTGCGAAAGTCGTCGGAGTGCAACAATATTTTATATGTGTATTCTATGTGTATTAAATATAAAATTTATGTATAGTTTACTTACCGAAAATGTTTCTTAAATTCATTATCTGCAAAAGAATGAACTACGTCCATATAATTTTTGCAGCGCGGTATTAAACGCGATGGTGTTACGCGTATCTTATTAAGACAAAATAATATACATTTGTCTTCCTCATCTGTAGAATCATCCGATTCAGATGAATCAAATAATTCAATGACTTTAATTGAAAATGTAGGTATTAACGCCATTATTTATGTTCTGACAGTACTGCGATGTCGTTCCATTATAAGGACGTAAAAGCAATGTAAGCAATTACGGAACGCATTGCCAGCACTGCTTTATGACGTCACGTTCTCAGCACTGGCAACTGGCAGTGAATATCGGAATGCACGTGAAGAAAAAGATTCTTCGGCACGCCGAAGAAATGCGGATTCAACGATAGTGAGCGACGCAATAGTTATTTTCGACCGATTGTTCTTTTTCGCGTGTGTTTTCATCACTCTGAGGATGAAATGATACAAATCGACGCCGCTATTCTTCATGTGCACCAGATCGAAACCTCATCTGTCGATAGCATGTGTCGTTGAATGGTCGTTGACTCGACATTTTCACGCGAATAGTCGTTTGTGCCTATCAAGCGGATACGGCGGCTCGTCCGGCAACGTTCGGGCCCAAAGCTGGAAAGGTAAGAAGCTTCAAGATCTATTATTTTATCGCGTCTTTTGAGGTTAGAGTCGATTAATTTATAAATATTATAACGCTATATTTATTATTTCTATTCCTATTTATTAGTAATCCAGAGAGGAAATAGATGGAAGGTTAAGGGGATCCTATAGCCGGGTCTGTAATACCGACATTCGTTTTGCACAGATATTTTTTTTTTGGCTTTACGGATTGAAAAATCCTTCTCCAAAGTTGAAGCATATTTGGAAATGAAGGCCACACCACGCGATTTTATACCGAGAATAAAAATAATTTTAGAAACTGCATATAACAATGCGTCACTTGGAAAACATTCGCTTTATATAAAAATTCTACAATGTATTGTTACAAAAAGACTGTGGCGTGGCCAGCGGATTACATCTAAAAATACGATACCGTTGTCAGAATTAGGTTTAGACTCTAAACAAAAAAGTTATCTGTGCAAAATGATTATTGCAAACGTGCACTAGCAATGATGACATGGAAGATGAGACAGACGGCAAAAATTAGTTCCCGCATATCACGCGGCGGATAGCGGCGCTGCACTAGAGACCAGCTGATGCTTGTGTAAACGCACGCAGAGTGTGACAAGAGGAGAAATTGATTATGTATCTTGAGATGAGGTAAAAATTAAAAAAGTGAAGTATTGTCCCAGAATATCTATGATTTTATTGCTCAAAATGTATTAATTTATGTTCACTTTTATAATTATTACCTCGTTTCAAGATACACAATGGATTTCGGAGTGAAGTGTGAGTGTGAGGTTATAAATGTATCTGTCTAGTAAAATGTATTCTGTAATAATTAAATCAGTGAATTTATCTTCTATAAGTTTATTATATTATGCATACATTGATTGTGTATGTTACAGTGTACATTAGTTATGAATGCATAATTTGTCTGTATATATTAATTATATCATCAATACATATGTGCAAACTTCGATTTAGGAAGTGTATATATTTACTGAATTACTGTAACATGTTTGCTATTTATCTATATATTTATCTATCTATCCATCCATCTATCTATCTATCTATCTATCTGTCTACATATCTAATCTATTTATCTATATGTATATAAACCTAAAACTATCTGTCATTCCGTAATCTCAATAAAATTCGTGGAAATAGAGAGATGCAGATATGTTATACACTAATTCAGTAAAGGTATAACATCTAATAAACTAAATCAACATTTGCACATACATATTGATAACATAATAAATAGTTATGGCAGATAAAGTATGCATTCACACATTTATTATATTACACTTACTGAATTAGTATAATACATTTACTGAACACATTTTCCTGTGACAGATACGTACATGAACTCGCACTCTCACACTTATTTTGTCACATACACACACGTGT
Organism: Temnothorax ravouxi; assembly: GCA_030770255.1. Classification (NCBI taxonomy): domain Eukaryota; kingdom Metazoa; phylum Arthropoda; class Insecta; order Hymenoptera; family Formicidae; genus Temnothorax; species Temnothorax ravouxi. The sequence goes on from JASTWP010001197.1 coordinate 37,613, forward strand.
GTATACACATATACATAAGAATAATAAATAAATAAATGTAATTTTATCATTATTTACAACAATAAGTGTTTTGTTGGTTCCTTTTATATGAAGTTACATATTATAATGTATTGAACCTATTTCACCCTATTTTCCTTACTTATTTCCTATTCCATATATTATTATAATAAATAGCTCAGTAGTGAATGCACATATATAGTAATAATGCAATATATAAAAGTATTGCAGGCAAACTTAGCATTCATACATTTATTGCAACATATATAATACATAATTTGTCAAGTATAGATATTATATTATCAATATGTATGTGCATACATGCATAAACAAGTGTATGTGTTCACCCTTATAAACATTTTTCACCGTTTTTGGACCGTTTTTAGACCGCGAGAACGGTCAGTTTGAGTAGTAAAAACGTGCATTTGGTTCAATGAGTACGACCCGTTTTTGGGGCGCAAAGGGACCCTTTTGCTTAAAAACGAGTGGTTAAAGCGGATTGCGTACGAGTATATCCGAGTAGTAATAACGTATTCTTGTGAGTATTTTTGAGTGGTAAATACGTGCTGTGTGCGACATCGATCCAATGCTACGTGCCAATACCGAGCCGACACTGATTTCCGATATTCACCCGACATAAAAAAAAATTATTTATTTTGAAATTTTATTACTATTTTTTAACTAAATTTATTTCTTAAGATGCAGTCTATGATTAAGTATAAATATTTTCTCGTATTTAATAACACATATAAAAACACTCTTACCTTGGTGGGATTCGAACTCGGGACCTCTGGATCGTGAGCCAACTGCCTTACGTGGTAGACCACTTCTTAATTTGATATTCTTAGTGTTATATATAATCTACATATGTCATAACCAGCGCAAATATATAATTTTTCAAAAATTATCTTAAGAAACAAATTCAGTTTAAAAAGAGTAATAAAATTTTGAATTGGACATATGATATAATTTCTTAATGTCGGGTGAATGTCAGAAACCAGTGCCGGGTTATTACTAAATTTTGTGTTCGTAAATATATTTATAAAGTTAAAACATCCTTATCAAATTTATTACAAGGGCCTTATTAGATAAAAATAAGGAAACTTTTTTTATAGAATCCCTAATAAATAATGATCGGGACCTTATTAGGTTAAAATAAGGAAACCTTTCTTATGGCATCCTTACTAACTAATGATCGGGGTCTTATGTTATGTAAGGCCATTCCTAACAAATTTCTACACGGGATATTGCACTTATGGAAACGTTCAATGCAAATTTCTCGCGAATATTTGAATTTTTTACATCGTACCACTTATCTATTAGTGGAGGGGATAAATAGTGTAAGTACTAAAACATTTAACTCTTACGGTACACTTTGAAAAGATTTTTAAATTTGTAAAATAAATGTACTTCAATTTAGAGATAAGGAGGAGATAAGGAGTGGGAGTCTTTCAGAATTTATGGAAAATTTTGATGGATAGAAATCGAGCTGACTTGAAATCCCCCTGTATGTACCATAAGGTTTAAAATCGGGCGAAATCCGCGGATATTTTCTTGTGAGTAAAAAAGGAACGTACTAACGTATTGTCACTCATCAACTGAAAAATGAGTATTGAAAACGGACAACCTACTTCGTCCTCATCCTTGTGAGTAAAAAAGGACCGTATTAACGTGTTGTCACTCATCGATTGAAAAACGAGTATTAAAAACGGACAATCTACTCAAAAATACTCATACGCATACTCGGGTATACTCATCATGTTCTTTCGCACTAGACTGCGCGTGCTTGAGAGTGCAAGAAACGGACACAAAAATGATAAAACGGGCTAAAAACGGATTAAAAACGATCTATATGAGGTGTAAAAGCGGTGAAATATTTTTGTAAGGGCAGTGTATGTAAAAATGGATAATTGACTATATATATGCAAACATTGATTTAGTTTAGTACATCTATATTTACTGAATTACTATATAACATATCTGCTATCTATGGATCTATGTACATGTACATAAATCCTAAAATCATCTGTGTGTAATTCCGTCATTTCAATAACATTTTTGAAAATAATTCAGTACATACATCAATGTTTGCACGTACATATTGATACGATATAATATATAAGTATAGCAAATTATATGTTTACACAAGATGTACACTGTATGCATATATAAATTAATAAGATAATAATTATAGTCAATTATACATTCTTACATTTACTCTCTCTCTCTCTCTCTCTCTCTGTATATATACACTTATCTATGTATGTGTGCACATATATATATATATATGTTGCAGTAAGTGTATAGATGCATAATTTTTCTTTAATATTTGTATATGTATATATAGCATTATCAATATGTATGTGATTACATTGAATAGTGGAATAATGATGAGAGAGACGAGGGGGAGGGAGGGAAAAAGAAAGAGGTCAAAAACATTACAAAGTACATTTAATATTTATTTTTTTAATTTTTTAATGTACTTCAATTCATAGTGTGTATGTAAGATATATAGATTATATGAACATTTTTCTTTATATTATTTATTTTATTTCTATTCTATTAATGAGTTATGTATCATAAATTTTCAGTTTGAGATTATTATATTGAATTGTTACACATGTACATGTTTCTCATGTACGCGAGAAAAAAGCGAACTGACTATCATACATCTTTGTTATTAAAAAAAATTTATAAAATGCAACACAAGATAGAAAAATTCATTACCGTGTAATTACGACCAAACTAAAGCAAATCTTAGATTATTATCGAATGTATTTTTAGAATCCCATTATATGCGAAATCACGCAAGTACACAGAGAAAGACTGAACTGTATAGAATGTCACAATTATACGTACATATAAGTATTTTTAATTCAATAAAAATATGATCAAATAACGTAAAACATATAGAAGTAAATAGAAAAAATCTTATTATTAATTGTTTGTGATGGTAATAAAATAAATTACAATTTTTATTTCAAATAAGATTTTATTACATAAAAACGTATATTTTCTTAATTGCAATACAAGTATGTGCAATACAAAAAAGTATAGTGAGTATTCCTAATTTCTGTGTATTAATGAAAAAAAAACTTTTTTTAGTGTTATAATTTGCGATAATAAACGAAAATTAAAAAAATTATCCTCAAATAATAGAAAGCAAAGTTTTATATAAAGCATAAGCGTAACATAAGACCGCTACATATTGAAATATGACAAGACTATATAAAAGAAAAAATATATAAGCAATTCTTACTATTTTGTATTCACAACAATAAATAAATTAAATAAGAAATAGCTTGATCGAAATATGTTGATATTTATTGTAATATAATTAATAATTACTTACTGAAAATGAATATTATTTCTGATGAGAGTCGTAAATATTATTTTTATTTCTCAAGATATTGTTTGTACGTGTGTGTGTGTGTGTGTGTGTGTAAATAATATTATGAGCACGAAAAAATATACACGAAGAATTTATTTTGAGAATCAAAAAGATTAAAAAAACGCGACAGTTTTTTTTCCTCTGGATGAAATTCCAACGTGCGCTTCTAAGGTCAACGCGCATCCTTAGCTAAATAAATTCATACACGTTTTGCTGCCAGATTTTTATTGACGTGATACAGACGGGTGTACATCTGAGCCTCAATAAAGCTCGAGTTTAATCGTAAATCAATTATGCGAAAGATAGTAGATCTTATATTCGTCAATAAAGTTATAAAATCCGCAAACAATGCAAAAATTTGCGCATAATCCCTCGTGATCGAATATAAATGCATCGCGTTGGTTCGCTAATGATCGGATAAACACTTTCTCAAAAACGCAACAAAATATTTGCTCCACGAAATAAGCTCGCACAAATCGCATCTGACAAAACTGAAATTTAGCAATTATATGTAAAATCAAAAACTATATTAGTTTTTTGTTTTTAACAAGAGAAGTTGAGACACGTAGCGCTAAAATTGAATAAATTCCCAATACGATAAAGATAAGTTTAATAATTTTCTTCTACGGTTTCCGTTTCCTTTTTAAGAAATAAAGATGTTAAAAAAAATCAATATAAAGCAATATGTAACAAAAGTTTCTTTTGGTGTAAATTTTCAAAAGGAGGAAAGCAAGTTTGAAACAATACATATTAGAAACCATTCAATTTTTTCCCTACGCGTTGTGGAAAATATGACGGCTCCGTATAATCGTTAATTACTGCGAGACATATGCTAACGAACCGTCGTAAGCAAATTCCTTGAAACGTTCGCTACAAGAGAAAACGAAAACATTTTTGGGACAAGAACGGAAGCGTTCGTTTGATCGTCATCGTCGTCATCGTCTTCGTTTCTAGCCGAAAAGATGTACGTACTCCACTAAGAAAAATCATAATTATTCTTGATATCAGCATTCGCGGCATTCTAAAGTCCCGATGGATAAAAACTATATACTTGTAGCATCCGAGTTTTTGACTTAGTCGGGCAACGTGAACACAATCAGTTTCACGTTTGCCCGTTTCTGTGAAAAAAAAAGCGACAATCACCTTTTTCCTTTCTTTTCAAGTACTATGTATACTTGTAAACTATAAATGTATAAAAACAATTACTCGCCACGATGGAAAGAAAGTAACACAATACAATTTCTTTATGATTCTCGAAATCAGAACTGTTTTTATCTGTTTGGATTTCTAAGCACAAGGAAAGACATCTCTTTTGCTTATGTATTATTCGACAAATCAATGATACCCTTCATGGAGTGCAGTAACGGCTGTCGCACACTGACAATGGAAACGAAGACGAGGGCGAAAACGGATAACGGATAAAAGATTGAAAAGAGAAATGAAAGCACCGCGAGCTTCCTCTTCTCGACGGTCCTTCGACTTTATTCGCGAGGCAACGATACTTAACGCAAATATCCACTTTCTGTATACAATCATAATTGCTAATCATCCGTCGACGAAACATATCGCTCGCGTAAAACAGCCGCTTCGGCGTAAACTACACGTTATGCGCGTTCTGCCGACGCGTATCTCAATCACTATGACAAGCAAATATATATTTAAAAAAACATTCTTTTTAAAACAGAAATTGAAATAAAAAAAGACATCTTTTGCGAGGTTGCTATGCTTGAAAAATACATATGATATAAAGGCACAAAATAAAAAAAGTATGCAGAATTATTTCTTATTGTTAGTACAAAGTAATTGGAGCATGATCCTGGAGACGTCCCATGTCCGTGATATCGTCATTCGTCATCGTGGACGGAGCCTGAGGCCCACAGAAAAAATAATAAAAATAATATGTATGTGCGTATGCATATGTATGTGCGATTGCGTATGCGTGTGCGTGTGTATGTATATTTATGTTCAATTGCATTACTGGTTTTATGTAATATTATTTACTTTCGACAGTAACAATAAGAAAAATAATATATCGTAATATATTTCATTTATATATGTATTTTCGTTTATATTTCCCAACATTTTATCAACGAAATAATAAATAGAGTTTCTTGTCCTAAATAACATTACCGTTTTTCTTTCTTCAAATATACCCTAGAATCCTAACACCACACTTCCAAAAAATCCTGATTTTACCATACTAACAATAAGTGTACGCTACCCAGTGTACTAAGAGAGAGAGACAGGGATGGAGATAGGGAGAGGGAAAGAGAGGGAGGGAGGGGGAGAGAGAGAGAGAGAGAGAGAGAGAGAGAGAGAGAGAGAGAGAAAGGAATAAATGGGTGCATGCAAATTACATACATAGAAGAGAAAGGAATAATACGAGAGATATCTGTCCTTGTCTTACGAGGCATCTACTCTGTACGACATATATCTGTCAAAGTTCGTTCTTTGAAACGGCTTTATCGATCGCAAAATCCTTTTACAAAAGTAAAGTATAGGTACTAATGAAGAGTTGTTCTTTCCATGTGCTCCCTAAGTTACATAACAGTTACAAACTGGTATACTGGGATTATGTTATAATAATTAAGATTTTTATTCAGTTTGTTATCTATACTGTTCATCAGCTGCCGTTACCCTCTACTCTGATGCTAAGACTGAGGTATATTTTTATACAGGTATATTTTATTAATCAAGAGACACGGTAGTGTCTCGTGCCAAGTACACGCGAAGCGAGACCGACCGTGACTCTTTTACGCGACGCGACGGGTTGCTAGTACCCGAGATGTTGAGATCTCGATAACGAGTGAACGGATCAAGTTCTAAGTAGGCTTGATCGATAGTTGGGGTCAAAATAAGGGGAGTATCTCCTATATAATTTTCCGCTACGTGCCCTACGAGCGGAGATATTGCGACGCAAAGTCCAAATGTGAAAATTTTTTATTAAGATACTTCCTCCTAACGCCGATATATATATATATAAAAGGGGGAGGAAATGTAACTTTCACTTTTTCGACGCTGGCGGCGCAGGTATCGCCAGTTTCGATATCGCGCGCGTATTTCGAACGATCTAGTAGGTAAATTATTAAAGGTCGATAGACTTATCGGTCAGGAGGAAGATTTCTATTTAGCTAAATTAAGTAGATATATATATAATATATATTGATTCTTATGAATCAAGCTTGAATTCGATGTTTAGGTTAGTATCCCAGGTTGCCGATGACGAGGTACAGATAGTGCACTTCATAGTTTTCGGTGTCTACGTGTATTAATACCTTGAATTCGACGTCCACGTGTCCCAGGTTGCCGATGACGGGATCCAGATAGTGCGCTTCATAGTTTTCGGTGTCCAGGTGTCATCGTACGTTGAATTCGATGTCTAGGTATCCCAGGTTGCCGATGACGAGGTCCACATAGTGCGCTCCGTAGTTTTCGGTGTCTACGTGTATTAATACCTTGAATTCGATGTCCACGTGTCCCAGGTTGCCGATGACGCGATGACGGGATCCAGATAGTGCGCTTCATAGTTTTCGGTGTCCAGGTGTAATCGTACGTTGAATTCGATGTCTAGGTGTCCCAGGTTGCCGATGACGAGGTCCACATAGTGCGCTCCGTAGTTTTCAATGTCTACGTGTATTAATAATACCTTGAATTCGATGTCCACGTGTCCCAGGTTTCCGATGACGGGATCCAGATAGTGCGCTTCATAGTTTTCAGTGTCCAGGTGTAATCGTACGTTGAATTCGATGTCTAGGTGTCCCAGATTGCCGATGACGAGGTCCACATAGTGAGCTCCGTAGTTTTCGGTGTTTACGTGTATTAATACCTTGAGTTTGATGTCTAGGTGTCCCAGGTTGCCGATGACGAGGTCCACATAATGCGCTCTGTAGTTTTCGGTGTCTACGTGTATTAATACCTTGAAATTGATGTCCAGGTGTCCCTGATTGCTGTTGACGAGATCTAGATAGCGCGCTCCGTAGTTTTCGGTGTCTAGATGTAATAATACTTTGAATTCGATGTCTACGTGTCCCAGGTTGCCGATGACAAGGTTCACATAATGCGCTTCGTAGTTTTTGGTGTCTAGGTGTATTAATAACTTTAAATCTGAATGTAGGTCACGTAAATATCGAATTCGAGGTATTAATACACGTAGACACCGAAAACTACGGAGCGCACTATGTGGACCTTGTCATCAGCAACGTGAAACACCTAGACATCGAATTCAACGTATTATTACACCTGGACACCGAAAACTATGGAGCGCACTATCTGGAACCCGTCATCGGCAACCTGGAACACGTGGACATCAAATTCAAGGTATTAATACACCTGGACACCGAAAACTATGGAGCGCACTATGTGGACCTTGTTATCGGCAACTGGGACACCTAGACATCGAATTCAAGCTTGATTCATAAGAATCGACTTAAAAATTTTCTAGCGGCAGAATTAAAATTATGTCATGACATAATAAAAATTCGCTGAATTAAAATTATGTCTAGACATAATAAAAATTGGACGAATAATAGTAACCTTTTGAAAGTAGAGGTTTTAAGCGGGGAGCACACATTTCTGCACAATGCATAATGCGTAAGCATAAGAAAATTGATTGGTCCATACACATGTGCATAAGGAAATAGACCAATCAGTTTTCTTATGCTTACGCATTATGCGTTATGCAGAAGTGTGTGCTCTCCGCTTTAAGCTTAAAATTTAAATTTTATTCATTTTTAACAAAGTTACAGCTGCTCGAATTTTGCCAATTTTTAAAGATAAATTTAGTGTTCCTTCAATTTTTGTGAGTTACTTTTACTTAAATATTATTAATTTTTATGTATTTGTTGTTATTGCTAATTTTGTGAATAATTAAAAAATAAAAAATAAAAATGTTTTGCAGATTCTTGCTTAATCTTTGTTGTGCACACTGGGTCTTCTAGACCCCAGCGTATTTTCAAACGCGTTTTTTTAATACGTACAATGCGGATCGGGACCTGTGCTGTTATCTACCTGTAGTCTAGGAGTAACACTTCAAGATCCTATACATAGTTTTGCCCGCCCGGCTTTAGTCTGCTTTTGGCAGTGGTGAGAAGTTGAAAAACGCGTGACTTCATAGCAATATAAATATACTTTTTTCAACTCCGCTATAAACTAATATTTTTTCTTGAAAGTGTAGTATTTCAAGAAAGTGATCCTGCAAAAATTATTAAAAAATATTAAAAATTGAATTTTTTATGCATTTTTTAGTTAAAAGTCTATTTTTTGGTTTCTTTAGTTAATATATCATTTATAATTTTTTTATGTTGCAAAATATTAATGAAACCTATTAGACCTTATTTTGGAAGCTTTGAACAATAGCCAGCAATTTTGTTTGAGTCAAAATAACAAATTGTACGTCTATAATAAAAACAATTAAGTGAATGGGGTCTAATAGACCCCCTGTGCACAATACGTAATTTTGAAGAGGTGTGCACAACAAAGGTTAACACTACAAAATAGATGATATCAGTACAAAATTACCTTTTTCAAAAAAGGTAAAAAAAAGTGCCAAGTACACGCATTCAAAAATCTAACCTAAGTGGTAGCTTTATATATTTTTCACAAAATTATATTACCTAACTTAACTCAAGTGACATGTATTTAAAAAAAAAAGTGAAATCTTTAAATTAAATTGTGCCAATTGTAAAGAGAATATGTATATTGCTTTGAAAGATAATTGTTATGTAACTACTTTAAAGAAATAAAACCCAAGTGGTATCTTTGTATTTCTATTCAAGGGTCTTCCTCTTCTAAACCCAAGTGATAATAACTTCTTAATTCTCTTTAACAAATTTTTAATATTACAAAGAATCATTTTAATTACAAAGAATTAAAGAAGTAACAGTACAAAATAAAGATATTTAATTAAAACAAAATAAATAAAAATTTCTTGTAAAAAAACTTGGCGCTGCTTTTTTACTCCTGTCGCATTCTTCCCTAAATTATGTTTATTGTTTTTTATTCAATCAAAAATCTTAGTACTAATGTTTAAATTTTAATGTTTAAATTTCAAAGTCTAGCAGCGCCAAGTTTTTTTACAAGAAAAATTTATTTATTTTGTTTTAATTAAATATCTTTATTTTGTACTGTTACTTCTTTAATTCTTTGTAATTAAAATGATTCTTTGTAATATTAAAAATTTGTTAAAGAGAATTAAGAAGCTATTATCACTTGGGTTTAGAAGAAGAAGATCCTTGAATAGAAATACGAAGATACCACTTGGGTTTTATTTCTTTAAAGTAGTTACATAATAATTTAATACGTCAAAAAGATATTTAAAAATTATAATTGATTGGAAATCATGCAAGTCTTTTTTTTATGGATAAAGTATTATTAAAGATAGATTAATGTTGAATTTGGCAATGATCGGTGAAAGGGTTACGAATTTTTGCCTAAAAAGTGTACAAATCATACACGTAATTTTATATATAAGGTATCATTAAAGGGAGGTTGTTTCGAATTTAGCGAAGATTAGTGAAAGGGTTACCAATTTCTGCCTAAAAAATGTATAGGGTAGACCGAGGCAAATCGGATTACTAATTAGCACGATAAAATTGCTCGTTTAAAATAAAATACTAACGAAAATTGTCTTACAACTTATATTAATCCGATTCGCCTCAATCTACCCTAAGTTATTTGATGGATAGCCAATCCTCAAAACCGATCCTCAAAAAATTTAAATTCGACGTTTTTGAACATAAGCAACACATTGGCATCGAAAACTCAAAAAACAATTTTTACTTCGGTTTTTTCTACTCCTATTTCATATATAATTCTTTTAAATTCGGTTGATTAAACTTAGCTTTATATGCGATCAAAATTATGGACCTTTGATCGCGTATAAAGCTGGGTCTAATCAACCAATGGCATCGAAAACTCAAAAAACAATTTTTACTTTGGTCTTTTCTACCCTTATTTCATATATAATTCTTTTAAATTCGGTTAATTAGACTTAGCTTTATATGCGATCAAAATTATGGACCTGGCTATAAAATCAAAAGAATTCGAAGAAATTCTGAAACAACTGATGGGTTTGGCATTATTACCCGAAGAAAAAATTATAATGTCATTTCACCAAATTGTAGCAGACACATCGGAGTACATAGGACGTCGGCTAAAATACTTTTTTCGATATTTTGAACGTTTTTGGCTAAACCGAGTAACACCAACTCGATTTTCAGTTTATAGAAAATTAAAACGGACGAACAATTTAATCGAAAGATATCACAGGACGTTAAATCATAAATTTGCTAATAATCGCGATCCGTGGATATTTATAAGTAAGTTTTGTGTTTATTTTTTAATTCAATAATTGTGTATGCGTTTAATGATAATATAAAATATTTACTGCTACTTGTTCTTTATTTACAGAAAAAATTGGAGAATTGCAGGCGACACTTCGTCGAGATTTGTCGACTTTAAAGGCAGGAAAGCCTTTAACAAGGTTACGATACAGTTGGACAATAAAAAATCATGCCCTAGTAAATATCTGGGATCGACTAGACGACGGCCTTCCTATACAAGATTTTTTAATATTATCAAGTGCATTATTGTCCAAAAATTTTCATACGATTACAAATGATATAAATAATGATATAAATGATTGAAAATGTTCGAATCACACACACACACACACACACACACACACACACACACACACACAAAAGCACGCACACGCACACGCACATTTTTATTTTTCAATACATGTATATAAATATTTTCCTTTTTTCCTTTTCATGTTGAAATTTAATTATTAAAATTGTAATTATTATAATTGTTAATATGCATTTCTTGTTCAATAAATATATTCCTACAAAACTGTGCGTATTTTATGCTTTAGTTAAAATTTTTGACTTCGTATATATATATAAAATATAAACATGATATAATAATTTCGTAGATTATAACTTTAGATTATATAACTTTTTTTTTCTTTCTAATAAGAATTTGGATATTCAAATATCCAAATAACCTAGCAATAAATGTGTGCAATTGTAAAATTTCTAAAATTTTTGTAAAAAGACTGTCAAAATGAAAATAGGTGGCATAATTGAGTTAAGATTGCATTTAAAAAAAAAATTTCCTTCATCTATACTCTTTTGAATTTTCCAATAAACTGTGTTTTGATGTGTGTGATATGAACTGTACTTTTTCGGGATACTGTCCTATTTTTGAAAATTTGGGATTATGACCTTTCGGGACATTGTCACACTTCTTAAATTTTGGGATTATGACTTTTCGGAACATTGTCACTTACTTCAAATTTCGAGATTATGACTTTTCGGGACATTGTTACATGTTTCAAATTTCGAGATTGTGACATTTCGGGACATTATACCATTTCTTAATTTTCGGGAAATTTTCTTTTCGGGACATTGCATGTCCACCTAAAATATTGAAATTATGCATGATGAGTTTTCTTTATTTGTTATATTAATTTTTTTAAATTTACATAACAAATACAGAAAACTTATCATGCATAATACTTTAATACCCTTCAATATTTTAAATGTATACTAACAATACAAATAAATCATCCAACATGTGGAGTATAAAAAAATACATTTATCCGTATGTCTCGTGCCCCTTGTTCTTATATTTTGTAATGCTTGATGGGCGATTGATAGTGTACAATTGAAGAAAGATGTTATATATCTGTGCACTGAGGCACTGACATGTCATTTATATACATTTCAATATATATTTGCATAAAAAAATACGAGTGGAACGATAGATGTACTTATAAGAAAAATGTATTTAATATTTTTTTATTTATAAATTTTTGAAAAACTTATTACGTTCTGAATAACAGAAGTATATATAGTATATATATTATATACATATTTTATATATATTATATATACTTGTATGGGAATGCAGTACGAAGAAGTAACCGCGACGCGTGAGTTACAGCGAAAAGCAGGGAATGATATTCTGTCTCCCGCTGTCCGCTGGGTGACGTAAAAGTATTTACACACACAGAGACGATCGATATATCCATGTGACGGAACGCACACAGACCCGCTCGGTCTATCCGTGTGCGATACGCGCTCAGCCCAAGGCGGCTTACAAGAAGACCCTACAACGGCTACAACGTGATACGAATCGGTTTTGACGAAACTTGATAGAGCGATTGGGCTTCATGTTAGGTGATACGGGGCAAACGGAAAAGACGCACTGTTCAAGCGTTTTTGAGTTTAGAGGTATTTTCAAAATTCGAGCGTGTTATAAGCCATTTCAATAGACTAAATCTTCAAAGAGCGCGTGGCTCAGCGGCAGCGTGCGAGACTCGTAGTCCCAGCGTTGCTGGTTCGATTCTCGTTGAAGTACTTTTTTTACAGTAAATGATAATATTTTACACCAAATAAATGTACATTGAAGATAATATGTTTCATTTTTTTATGACAATAACTACAGACTTGAATGTAATAAATCTATATGTGCGTATAGATGATTTATGTACACATATAGCCAATACTAATAAATGTAAAATTGTTATTTAGAATGTTTTAAAATAATGTATAAATGTAAAACATATTTTATTCTCAGAAGTAGATGGTATTGTAGTATGTATATACTGCAGAATATTTGTCATAAAAAGAAGCAAAAGTGCAATAATTTTCACGACATTTTACGCATTTTATAAAAGCTGTGTTTTTACATGGTTACAATTGCATGGTTGTTTCAAGCGGAAAACATGTTTCGTCACTTATAAATACCTCCCTATTATTTGTAGTTATTGTCATTAAAAAAAATTAATAAAACATATTATCCTCAATGTACATACATTTATTTTGTGTAAAATAATATCATTGTTACTGTAAAAAAAAAATATCTCAACGAGACTAGAACTACAGCAAAACTTGTTTCAGAAAGCTTTCCAAAAGATAACTTGAAAATTAATATTGAAATGTAAAATTGAAATCATTCAGACATATTTCTGAAACGTTTTATCAAATTAATATATCATTGAAAACTTTCCAAAAGATAACTTGGAAATTAATATTGAAATGTAACAAACAGAATAGTAAATTTCTTTCGCCAGTATAATAACACTCAAGTAATTTCTTTGAATCGACCGTGACTGGCAATAAATAACGTCTCTTCGATATGAACGTTGAAAAACTGTGAGCCAACTTGGTTTGTCAGATTCACACAGCACTTTTTTCGGATCAATCATCGAGGCATTATTAATTTCGACCATGGGTTTTGGTCAGTTGATGTAATTTCTAAATTAAATAGTTTTTAAAATTTTTTGCGAAAAATATTACCCCAGCCAGGGTTTGAACCTGGGACCTCCCGTATACCGTGCGGGTGTCGTGCCAATTCGACCACTGAGGCTGTGGTAATATTTATCGCAATAACAACTATATATAAGATGGAGCACCGATTCTTCAGTCGACGGTGTATAATAAACAGAATAGTAAATTTCTTTCGCCAGTATAATAACACTCAAGTAATTTCTTTGAATCGACCGTGACTGGCAATAAATAACGTCTCTTCGATATGAACGTTGAAAAACTGTGAGCCAACTTGGTTTGTCAGATTCACACAGCACTTTTTTCGGATCAATCATCGAGGCATTATTAATTTCGACCATTTATTTATTTAGAAATTACATCAACTGACCAAAACCCATGGTCGAAATTAATAATGCCTCGATGATTGATCCGAAAAAAGTGCTGTGTGAATCTGACAAACCAAGTTGGCTCACAGTTTTTCAACGTTCATATCGAAGAGACGTTATTTATTGCCAGTCACGGTCGATTCAAAGAAATTACTTGAGTGTTATTATACTGGCGAAAGAAATTTACTATTCTGTTTATTATACACCGTCGACTGAAGAATCGGTGCTCCATCTTATATATAGTTGTTATTGCGATAAATATTACCACAGCCTCAGTGGTCGAATTGGCACGACACCCGCACGGTATACGGGAGGTTCCAGGTTCAAACCCTGGCTGGGGTAATATTTTTCGCAAAAAATTTTAAAAACTATTTAATTTAGAAATTACATCAACTGACCAAAACCCATGGTCGAAATTAATAATGCCTGGATGATTGATCCGAAAAAAGTGCTGTGTGAATCTGACAAACCAAGTTGGCTCACAGTTTTTCAACGTTCATATCGAAGAGACGTTATTTATTGCCAGTCACGGTCGATTCAAAGAAATTACTTGATTGAAATGTAACATTAAAATCATTCAGAAGTATTTCTGAAACGTTTCATCGAAATCATTTATGACCCTTTTCACTGAAATATTTCTGAAATATTACGAAACATTTCAGAGAAATATTTTGTACGTAATGTCTAAAATACGTATCATTGAAAGCTTTCCGAAAGATAACTTGGACAATAATATTGAAATGTAACATTGAAATTATTTAGAAGTATTTCTGAAACGTTTCATTGAAATCATTTATAACCCTTTTTACTGAAATATTTCTGAAATATTACGAAACATTTCAGAGAAATATTTCGTACGTAATGTCTAAAATACGTATTATTAAAAGCTTTCCGAAAAATAACTTGGAAAATAATATTAAAATGTATCATTGAAATTATTCAGAAGTAAAAACGGAGAAGTAAAAACTTGAATCGCCAGTAAATAATTAACAATTAGCAAAAGAATTATGTTCGACACAACTGGCAAATTTTATTGTTCACAAAACGCTACGTTTCAACCGCAGATTTCGGTCCTTTTCAAGCGTATATAGAAACTCACAAATATTAATTATTAGTCAGACATAATGTCCAAACTACAGTTCCGTGAAGTTGGCACCCGACTTTAACAAAATGAATTTTTAAAAAAAGGAAATTGTAGCATTTTCTTTGTAGTTGTTTGTAGTAACAATAATTTCGTTTGTAGTTTTATCGATTTTGCAAAAACAAAGATTTTTAAAAATCACTCTTGTTTAAAATTGAGATATTTGAAATTCGCTCGCGCCATGTGTTTTAGAATCGTTTGTAGTTCTTTGTAGTAACAATAATTTCGTTTGTAGTTTTATCTATTTGAAAATAACGAAAAATTTAAAAAATCACTCTTACTCAAAATTGAGATATTTGAAATTCGCTCGCGCCATGTGTTTTAGAATCGTTTGTAGTTGTTTGTAGTAACAATAATTTCGTTTGTAGTTGAATAATATAAAAGTTACAACGTATTTGTAATAAAAAAATTACGTATCTTTGTCAATTTTAAAGATATCTCGAATCCGCTTGCGCCACGTGTTTTAGAATCGTTTGTAGTTGTTTGTAGTAACAACAATATCGTTTGTAGTTGAATAATTTAAAAGTTGCAATGTATTTGTAACAAACAAATAACGTAGTTCTGTCAATTTTAAAGATATCTCGAATCCGCTTGCGCCACGTGTTTTAGAATCGTTTGTAGGGTGAACCAGCCAATGAATGAACGGGGTCCAGTGAATGAACAAAATCACTTATATTTTAAATATGAAAAAATCTATAGGTCGAAGATAAATGATTTTGTGATGAAAATTAAGAGAAAAATTCACAGGTGGTGTTGAGATCAATGTCAGGTTATAAACAAAGTGTCGACTTAAGGAGAAATATTTGTTCATTCACTGGCTTACTTGTTCATTCACTGGCTGATTTACCCTAGTTGTTTGTAGTAACAATAATTTCGTTTGTAGTTTTATCCATTTGGAAATAACGAAAAATTTAAAAAATCACTTTTACTCAAAATTGAGATATTTGAAATTCGCTCGCGCCATGTGTTTTAGAATCGTTTGTAGTCGTTTGTAGTAACAATAATTTCGTTTGTAGTTGAATAATATAAAAGTTACAACGTATTTGTAATAAAAAAGTTACGTATCTTTGTCAATTTTTAAGATATCTCGAATCCGCTTGCGCCACGTGTTTTAGAATCGTTTGTAGTTGTTTGTAGTAACAACAATATCGTTTGTAGTTGAATAATTTAAAAGTTGCAATGTATTTGTAACAAACAAATAACGTATTTCTGTCAATTTTAAAGATATCTCGAATCCGCTTGCGCCACGTGTTTTAGAATCGTTTGTAGTTGTTTGTAGTAACAACAATATCGTTTGTAGTTGAATAATTTAAAAGTTGCAATGTATTTGTAATAAACAAATTGCGTATCTTTGTCAATTTTAAAGATATCTCGAATCCGCTTGCGCCATGTGTTTTAGAATCGTTTGTAGTTGTTTGTAGTAACAACAATATCGTTTGTAGTTGAATAATTTAAAAGTTGCAATGTATTTGTAATAAACAAATTGCGTATTTTTGACAATTTTAAAGATATCTCGAATCCGCTTGCGCCATGTGTTTTAGAATCGTTTGTAGTTGTTTGTAGTAACAACAATATTGTTTGTAATTGAATAATTTAAAAGTTGCAATGTATTTGTAACAAACAAATAACGTATTTCTGTCAATTTTAAAGATATCTCGAATCCGCTTGCGCCACGTGTTTTAGAATCGTTTGTAGTTGTTTGTAGTAACAATAATTTCGTTTGTAGTTTTATCCATTTGGAAATAACGAAAAATTTAAAAAATCACTTTTACTCAAAATTAAGATATTTGAAATTCGTTCGCGCCATGTGTTTTAGAATCGTTTGTAGTTGTTTGTAGTAACAATAATTTCGTTTGTAGTTAAATAATATAAAAGTTACAACGTATTTGTAATAAAAAAATTACGTATCTTTGTCAATTTTAAAGATATCTCGAATCCGCTTGCGCCACGTGTTTTAGAATCGTTTGTAGTTGTTTGTAGTAACAACAATATCGTTTGTAGTTGAATATATTAAAAGTTGCAATGTATTTGTAATAAACAAATTGCGTATCTTTGTCAATTTTAAAGATATCTCGAATCCGCTTGCGCCATGTGTTTTAGAATCGTTTGTAGTTGTTTGTAGTAACAACAATATCGTTTGTAGTTGAATAATTTAAAAGTTGCAATGTATTTGTAATAAACAAATTGCGTATTTTTGACAATTTTAAAGATATCTCGAATCCGCTTGCGCCATGTGTTTTAGAATCGTTTGGAGTTGTTTGTAGTAACAACAATATCGTTTGTAGTTGAATAATTTAAAAATTGCAATGTATTTGTAATAAACAAATTGCGTATCTTTGTCAATTTTAAAGATATCTCGAATCCGCTTGCGCCATGTGTTTTAGAATTGTTTGTAGTTGTTAAACAATGTTGTTAAACAACTACACACTTGTCAGACAACTACAAACGATTCTAAAACACATGGCGCAAGCGGATTCGAGATATCTTTAAAATTGACAAAGATACGTAATTTGTTTATTACAAATACGTTGTAACTTTTATATTATTCAACTACAAACGAAATTATTGTTACTACAAACAACTACAAACGATTCTAAAACACATGGCGCGAGCGAATTTCAAATATCTCAATTTTGAGTAAAAGTGATTTTTCAAATTTTTCGTTATTTCAAAATAAATAAAACTACAAACGAAATTATTGTTACTACAAACAACTACAAACGATTTTAAAACACATGGGGCAAGCGGATTCGAGATATCTTTAAAATTGACGGAGATACGTTATTTGTATATTGCAAATACGTTGTAACTTTTATATTATTCAACTACAAACGAAATTATTGTTACTACAAACAACTACAAACGATTCTAAAACACATGGCGCAAACAAATTTCAAATATCCTAATTTTAAGTAAGAGTGATTTTTTTAATTTTTCGTTATTTCCAAATGGATAAAACTACAAACGAAATTATTGTTACTACAAACAACTACAAACGATTCTAAAACACATAGCGCGAACGAATTTCAAATATCTCAATTTTGAGTAAGAGTGATTTTTTTAATTTTTCGTTATTTCCAAATGGATAAAACTACAAACGAAATTATTGTTACTACAAACAACTACAAACGATTCTAAAACACATGGCGCGATCGAATTTCAAATATCTTAATTTTAGGCAAGATTGATTTTTAAAAATCTTTGTTTTTGCGAAATCGATAAAACTACAAACGAAATTATTGTTACTACAAACAACTACAAAGAAAATGCTACAATTTCCTTTTTTTAAAAATTCATTTTGTCAAAGTCGGGTGCCAACTTCACGGAACTCCAAACTACGCCGAATCTAAAAACTAAACATCAAAAATTGTGGCACGCAACAATATAAGTATAAGTCCAAAAATAATTATATAAATCAAAACTTACATATTTGTGCGTTAAATTCACAGAAGTAAAATACAATTTAAACGGCATTTTTGTTATTCATTTATGTCGAAGGGCATGTAAGAGCCGTGCGGTGGTAACATTTTAACTGACGAAAACAGACAAGTAATAAACAAACTAATGACGTCAATATTAAAAGCCAGAGCGTGGAGAGGGAAACAGTGAAGAAGGAGATCTTTTATAATATGTTCGTAAGAGAACGTCAAGATTCTCCGTGTCCTTTTGTAAATTAATATGGTGTCATCAAATTTTTTAATAAAAAACATCTCCGCTAATTCCCTTTTTCTAATCTGTCTCTCCTTATGTATTATTTCTGGCTTCCCCCAATCGAAATCATGCCCATAGGATGTTCGATGCTCGCACTCACTACAGAATGCTTGCTCGCCGGTTTTCTGATATCGTTCTGGTGTTCTTTGAGACGTGTGCACAAATGTCTTTTTGTCTGCCCAATATACGTTTGCAATCTTTACATCTCTACGAACATATCATAATTGGGCATTATGTCTGACTAACAATATTTATGAGTTTTTATACGCTTGAAAAGGACCGAAATCTGCAGTCGAAACGTAGCGTTTTGTGAACAATAAAATTTGCCAGTTGGGCCGAACATAATTCTTTTGCTAATTATTCAGAAGTATTTCTGAAACGTTTCATCGAAATCATTTATGACCCTTTTCAATGAAATATTACGAAACATTTCAGAGAAATATGCAACAACACCGCTAGGCGGCGCATAATGGTAAGACTAACTCGCAAGTAAATTTCAGTTGGGATCTAATATAAGCAGGCCTTCGGCGAAGCAAAATCATGACTATGATCAAGAATATATTTTATAAAGGACAGGAAATTGTTCCGGATGACCCTATACAGGGTGATCCGAAACAATTTGATATGAGAAAAAGTATCTGAAATATTTTTCATATATTTTTTAAACATTTCAGAGATATTTTCGAAGCATTTCAGAGATTTCTGAAGCATTTTAGAGATATTTCTGAAGCATTTCAGAGATATTTCTTAGGCATTTTAGAGGTATTTCTTAAGCATTTCAAAGATATTTCTTAAGCATTTCAGAAATATTTCTGAAGAATTTCAGAATTATTTCAGAAATTATTTCTGAAATTTCAGAAACATTTCTGAAATCTCAGCTTGGCGGACATTTTAGCTTTCTGAAACATATCTGAAACATGTTTAAAATGTTTTTTTTGAAAGGTTTCATATTTCATTGACAGTTTTTTGAAAGCTTTCTGAAATATTTCGGTGCTGTGTGGGATAGCAACGCTGGGACTACGAGTCTCGCACGCTCCCGCTGAGCCACGCGCTCTTTGAAAAACTAATCTATTGCAATGCTTATAAGACGCTCGAATTTTTAAAATGCCTCAAAACTCCATAACGCTTGAATAGTGCATCTTATCAGTTTGCCCCGTATTATCTATAATATGAAGACCAATTGCTCTGCCAAGTTTCGTCAAAATCGAATCGTATCACGTAGGAGGATCTCCTTGTAAGCCGCCAGGCCAGGCTTGGGCTGAGCACGTATCGCACACGGATAAACCGAGCGGGTCTGTGTGCGTTCCGTCACACGGATAAATCGATCGTCTCTGTGTGCGAAAACGCGTAAAGGCTCCTACACAGAAAACACCTAGCCCCGCGGCAAAAAACGACGCGAGCCAATTAGACGTTTTGAGTAATTACTCAGTAATTATAATATAATGTTTTCAATAGTTTTATATGATATTTCCTCTCAGTTTGACCATATCTACTAATACTGATCCGTTGTCAAGCGTTATTTGATACACCCTGTATAAAGAATGAGAGAGAACAATAATTTGATAGAGACATTGGTCATTATGTGAAAGTAATGCTAAACCACATCTCAAGCTATTGATGACACATTATTTGATAACATTCCAATAAATACCAAATAATAATAGTATTATGTCAATGTCACAATATGTCCCATTCTATATGTAATTTATGCTGCTATTACTTTGTATTCACTAATATTGTGATGTTATCAAATAATGTGTTATGAAGAACTTGAGATATGTGATTACATTCAGATAATGACCAACGTACAATTCTCATTTCTCATTTTACATTATTCTGTATTGTTTATAATGTTTCAATAAGATACATTTCTGTTGTACATTGTATATTGGTTGTTATCTGATAACACTGCTAAATAACATATCTTACTCCAGCTATTCATGAATCATTACTTGATAACATAAATTGTAACATTGTATAAATTAGAATAAAATAAGAAAAAGATGTTATTCTTATTATATTCTAATTTGTAAATAACCAATGTACAATGTACATACACCAGAAATGTATCTTATTGAAACATTATAAACAATACAGAATAATGTAAAATGCATAAGAAACGCTGGACATATAAGAAATGCTGCAGAATAATAATGAGATAGAGATTTGTACGTTGGTCATTATCAGAATGTAATCACATATCTCGAGTTCTTCATGACACATTATTTGATAACATCACAAGTCACGTAACATTGTCAGAAAATAAATTTTTTATTGCGGTGCATATTCTGCACAAGTCTCTATCTGTGTCAGACTACGTTTACGCGAGCGTTATTTCTGTAGTAACTTACGATAATTCTTTTCGCGTAAAAGGGATTTTGTAGTAACTTACGATAATTTACTTCGCGTAAACGAGTGAATTATCGTAAGTTACTACAGAAGTAACGCTCGCGTAAACGTAGTAAGGGGGATTTTTCGGGCGTCCTCGGGTGAGAACTGTTATATGGTGCCTTATACCTCCGGAATTGACACATCGGAGCGTAAACGTAGGAAGAGTCATAAGAGGTTATAAACACGCGGTCGAGACGCCCGTGTGTTTCTAACCTCTTCTGAGTCTGACAGATAAGACACTAGTATGTAATGACTTTATCGACATGTTCGGCAGCGACATCTCTTTCAAAATCGCGTAACTATTCTTACATGTCATATTGCTCCTCCACCTCTTTTCTAGGCTAGAATTTCTGGATTTGCATTCCTTATCAATAATCTTTTTTTGTAGGCTTTTATTCTTAGTTTCAATTGCACTATATTGTTCTTACATGTTGTCTCTACGTCATGCCGATCTATATTTGTGGATACTTATTGTGGAATTTTTGTATAAAGCAAATATTGTCGTCACATATACCAAAAATTAACAAAAATATTAATTTTTTCTCGTTTTCGATATAAATTCGACCCCCATGACGTAGATTTTGATGCGTACTTTAATTCTAGACAAAAATTTTGCATTTCTATAAAGCCAATTAAAAGATTAGTGCTAAGAAAAAAAGCCGGTATTACAGACGGCTTTAGGATCCCCTTAAGGGGATCCACCTCAACAAAGTTAGCCCCCCCAAGTGGATTATTGATACTTTTTTTTTTACCAATCGATTGGTGGTTGATTGGTAGTATTTGGTACCGTATTCAAAACGTTTGGTAGTTTCTCGTTTTTTTAGGAAATCAAAAACAAATTTTTGATCTTCTTTTAGCCCCCCCACTTTGACTGTGGTAATTTTTTTTTTTTTAAATCGATTGGCGATTGATTGGCAGTGTTTGGTACCGTATTAAAAACTTTTGGTGGTTTCGCGTTTCTTTAGGAAATCGAAAAAACAAATTTTTGATCTTTTTTTAGCCCCCCCACTTTGACTGTGGTAAGTTTTTTTTTTTTAATCGATTGGCGATTGATTGGCAGTGTTTGGTACCGCATTGAAATCTTTTGGTAGTTTCGCGTTTTAAAAAGAAAGAATTAATTGTCAACAAATTTTTAACCTTCTTTAGCGCCTCCACTTTTACTGTTGGGGATTTTAAATTCTTTTTTACCAATCGTTTAGTGGTTCATTGGTAATGTTAAAAGCTGTAAGTTATTGAAAATTTTATTTTAAAGCCTTGTGTCCACGATGCTAGAACTGTGTCCGAGTTTCGGTTTAAGTCAATGAAACTGCTACTTTACTGTAAAAGCTGCAAGTTGATTGGCTTAAGCCCGGTGTCCACGATGCAAGAACTGTGTCCAAGTTTCAGTTTAAGCCAATGAAACTGCTACTTTTCTGTAAGAGCTGCAAGATGATTGGCTTAAATTGAAACTTGGACACAGTTCTAGCATCGTGGACACCGGGCTTTAAGCCTTGTGTACACGATACTAGAAATCGGTCCGAGTTTCGGTTTAAGCCAATGAAACTGCTGCTTTTCTGTAAGATCTGCAAGTTGATTGGCTTAAACCGAAACTCGGACCGATTTCTAGTATCGTGTATGTACACAAGGCTTTAAACCAAAACTCGGACACAGTTCTAGCATCGTGGACACAAGGCTTAAAAGCACATTCACAATGAGAGGAATAAGGAATAAGATAAAGGAATAAGGCATGTTGCATCTCACTTTAATGTACATATGTGTACTGAAATACGACATTCCCTTATTCCTTATTCATTTATCTTAGGGTGCCTCCCCATGCAGGACGGAATCTCGGAAAACGGAATCTCGGAATCATTCTGATTGGTTAGTCCCATGAGGCTATTAAATAGCCAATTGACTAACCAATCAGAATGATTCCGAGATTCCGTTTTCCGAGATTCCGTCCTGCATGGGGAGGCACCCTTATTCTTTATTCCTCTCATTGTGAATGTGCCTCTAAAGCTCTGTGTCCACGATGCAAGAAATTGAACCAAGTCGTGGAACCAAGTTTTTGGAACTAGAAATTGAATCGTGTACACTAGTTTTTTTATACCAAGAAATTGGACAAAGTCCTATTATGATAGTGTCCACGATACAAGAACTGTTGCATAAAACTGTAACCAAGTCCTTGATATCGCGAGTTTGACTGGAAAGTTGCACGCAAACAAGCAAAGAGTGAAATGCGACATGTTGCATTTTATATATTGAAAAACGCTAATTTATGAGGTAAGAACGCTTTAAATTTATAAGTTAGCTCGAGTAATAATAAACTAAAAGTTATTCAACTTTTGAAGCTTGTACAAATGACGGCAAATAAAGAAAACGTTGTGAGAGGTTATGATCGCACTTAATCTGAAAAGTCAGGTAAATATTAATTTTATCATATTTTGATTATATAGAAGTTAAATTATTTTCATATATAGTTACTAGTAGGTCTATTTATTTTATCCAAATATTTTGTTATATATTATAATTGTATTATTTCTTATTTTATTATATATATATATATATATTTATTATATCATATTATTATATTTATACTATACATATAATAATTTCAGGATCTGTGGACTTAACAAAAGAGCAAACCAGGATGTTGGTGTTATTATATCAGCAACATCCTTGTTTATACGTACAAAAGAGCGGAGATTATCATAATCGAGATAAAAGATTGAAAGCTCTGCAAACAATAGCTGAGCAGCTCCTCGAACTGAGTGGTTGTGTGGTTACCGTAGATGTAATAAAGAAAAAAATTGCTAATTTAAGAACACAATACTTGGAGCAAATTAATAAAATTCAAAAATCTAAATCGAGCGGAGCTGGTGCAGACGACGTATTTAAACCAACTTGGTGGCTATTTGAAGAATTAAGTTTCTTGGCACCTCATGTAGCATCCAGAAAAGGCGAATCCTCTGTATCAAAAAATATTGTCGCAAAGTCATATGTTGATACATCTACATCCTCTCAAGAATGCGAACACGATGAGAATATAGATGACTTATTTTTCACGGATGTACAACAAGCATTGAGACCAAATAACAGCCATAATATATCAAGAAAAGGTAAAATCAAATCCATTATTTATTTATGTATAAAAAATTGTATTTATGTATCAAAAATTACTGGTATAAGATAAATTTACGTACTAGTCTATTTTATTTTGCAACAAGCCATGACTATCAAGTCTTACTTTACAGATTTTTGTAATTCAACCCCTATCAAGACTACAGATTCTTCAGCAACGACGTCTGTTCCACATAATGAAACAGAAGAAATGATTGAAACACAGAGTGTGCGTTCTGAAACTTCCAGTGCGTCAGGTTCGCAGCTCACATCGAGTAAAGGAAGCAAAAGGAAAAAAGTAGAACCAAACGAAAATAATAGCGAAGCATTTTGGACAAACATCAACGCTGCGTTGAAAGACATAAAAAAAGATGATCAGAAACAGGAAGATGCTGGTCTTCATCATTGGCTATTATTTTTGAAGTCAGAAATGCAGTGCATAAAAGACAGACGACGTTTACGGAGACTACAAGTTAATATTTTAAATCTCGTTCAAGAAGCGCAGGATATAGACAGTGCTGTGCAATGAAAATGATTAACAATAACTTCAAACTATATCGATTACATTTATTTATTTTTATTTTTACATACATGTTCAGATTTTAATGTTTCTTCGTTTTTTTCCTCACAGTGCCGCTCACTTATGCCGAACAGTTTTTTGTAAAAAATGGTATTAAAAAATAAAAAGTATAACTATATTTGAGCTATATGTCTACAATTATTCTGAGACGACCTAATTATTGTTTCAATATACCTGAGCTAATTCTCATTACTTATTTCTTATATCTCATTAGTTCATTACTTACATACTTATTATTTATTACTGATATACTTACTATTATATAAAATACTAGTTATACTTAATTTTATACTTAATATACTTATTATTATTATATACTTATATTACTTATTATATATATTTATATAACTACTAAAATATATACTAAATATATGTATATTTATACGCGGGCGTACATGCGTTTCTTCAAGTTTATAAGCCTTTTCATTACTTATATCTCATTATTCATATTATTGTACCATATTTTCTTGCCAAGCAACCGAACCGACTGTATTAAAATATTGTTTAAACGTTGAACGTACATGAAGAGAATTTCGATTTGGACGAACATTAGTTACATGTAGACTTTGTAACTGATTATTATATGTTGATGAGTCAAAATTGATGTCTTTGACATTTGTTATTCCATTAAATGCTGCTTTACCTACAAAATTATGCAAAGCACAGCAAGCTAAAGTTACATTTTGTACTGTCTCAACCGGTAAGTACATTACAGTTTGCAGTACACGAAATCGGTTTGCCAAGATTCCAAAAGCATTTTCTACAACTCTACGACCCCTAGAAAGTCTATAATTGAAAATGCGTTCACTATGCGTCATGTTTCGGAATGGATATGGCTTTAAAATATTGTTGCGAAGAGGAAAAGCAGCATCTGCTAGAATAACATATGGCATTGGTTCAGTCATCCCAGGGAGTGGTTTATTTGATGGAATATTCAGTGGATTTGCAGGACTTTCTAGTAATCGAGATAAATCACTGTCTCGAAAAACTCCACCATCACTCACTCGCCCATTTACTCCGACATTTACGTACAGAAACAGGTAATTCGCATCTACTAGTGCCAGAAGGACTATACTGTCAGTTCCTTAATTACGGTACAACGATCCTTGGCTTATAGGAACTTTAAACTGAATATGCTTGCCGTCTAATGCACCGATGCAGTTCGGCACATCCCATTGTGTCATATAGTCTTCAGCAACACGATTCCACTCATCTTCTGTATCTGGAATCTACAATATTATGTGTTTTACGTTAAGTATTCTTGACGTATTTTGTACTAGAAAATAAAAATTATAGTTTAAATATTTACCTTCAAATACTCATCTTTTAGTACCTCGTAAATTACTCTGACCGTTTCAGGTATGATGCGTGATAAGGTACAAGTAGGTATCCTTGTTGTGAATTCTAGACTCCGATATGATTCCCCAGTTGCCAAGTATCGTAAAGTTATAGATAATCTTTGACTCGGTGGAATGCATTGTCGCATAATTGTGTCTTGTCTTTGAATGAATGGAGATACTTTATCCAATAGAATGTTAAATAAACGCGGATCCATCCTGAAGAATGAATGAAAAGACTCAACATCTTCATAGAGAAGTTCACTGTGTGCTAAATGAAGAGATCCTCTTAATTGACGTTGTCTTCGTAGAATCCATTCTCTTGTCCACCATCTCCGATGTGATCGTCGTCGTTTTTGTTTTTCTTGTTCTTTTTGCTGCTTTTCATGATGTTCTACAGCCATGGCAATAGTTGCAAGAGTTAACAACTTTTTTAATTTGTTCATTGTCGTTGAGCTATTCATTCTTCAATCAAGTTTCACGTATTTAATACTCACTGTATATCGTTATCTAAATCGAGCGTTGAGATACGTTGTCCAGACGTGGAGCATTAGCAATCGTGGAACTACATAAAATACCAGTCCCTGTTACCAATTGCCACGAAACTCATGAAGACGTCGAATCGTTTCGTTATCAAACATGCGAATTGCATGGTATAAGAACACTAATCGGAGATGTAACGATTTGCAAGCAATGATGAACGCGATTCTTGTGCAGCATCACCTTCTTCACTCGGAGATGTATAGGAATAGGAAGTGTCCCATGTGCAACATTTCTATATATGTATATACAAAGATATGTTAGAAATCTGATTAAAATACATAACAGATGACGTTATTATAAAAATGTTGCAATACAATTTTTTTGCATAAATAATTAAAGTAATCATACACATCGTTTCGTGCATCATCTTGATTCTTCCTTCTTTTTTCAGGTTAGGTTACTGGCACAGGGCGGTTAACAGAGGCTGCGGTCCACTTGACGCTACAAATGCTTCGAAGCATTCCTCTTCTCTTTTCCTTCAATGAAGAAAGGAGGAGAAGAAAAACGCTCCGAATTATTTGTAGCGTCAAGTGGAGTAGTGGAGCACAGCCAGAATCGATTATTTTCATCACAGTTTTCTATCGCAGCGCCATCTGTATCTATACAAGACATTGCTTCTTGCGCAAAGAACTTGGTTCAATTTCTTTGTCCAATTTCTTGCATCGTGGACACAGAGCTTAAAGCCCGGTGTCGACGATGCAAGAACTGTGTCCAAGTTTCGGTTTAAGCCAATGAAACTGCTACTTTTCTGTAAAAACTGCAAGTTGATTGGCTTAAATCGAAACTTGGACACAGTTCTTGCATCGTGGACACCGGGCTTAAGCCTTGTGTCCACGATGCTAGAACTGCGTCCGAGTTTTGGTTTAAGCCAATCAACTTGCAGTTCTTACAGAAAAGTAGCAGTTTTATTGACTTAAGGGTTGTGTACACGATACTAGAAATCGGTCCGAGTTTCGGTTATAAGCCAATCAACTTGCAGCTCTTACAGAAAAGCAGCAGTTTCATTGGCTTATAACCGAAACTCGGATCGATTTCTAGCATTGTGGACACCGGGCTTTAAACCGAAACTCGGACACAGTTCTAGCATCGTGGACACAAGGCTTTAAAATAAAATTTTCAATAACTTACAGCTTTTAACATTACCAATGAACCACTAAACGAGT
This sequence comes from Temnothorax ravouxi, assembly GCA_030770255.1. Taxonomy (NCBI): domain Eukaryota; kingdom Metazoa; phylum Arthropoda; class Insecta; order Hymenoptera; family Formicidae; genus Temnothorax; species Temnothorax ravouxi. Next base: position 65,629 of record JASTWP010001197.1, read on the forward strand.
GGTAAAAAAGAATTTAAAATCCCCAACAGTAAAAGTGGAGGCGCTAAAGAAGGTTAAAAATTTGTTGACAATTAATTCTTTCTTTTTAAAACGCGAAACTACCAAAAGATTTCAATGCGGTACCAAACACTGCCAATCAATCGCCAATCGATTTAAAAAAAAAAAAACTTACCACAGTCAAAGTGGGGGGGCTAAAAAAAGATCAAAAATTTGTTTTTTCGATTTCCTAAAGAAACGCGAAACCACCAAAAGTTTTTAATACGGTACCAAACACTGCCAATCAATCGCCAATCAATTAAAAAAAAAAAAAATTACCACAGTCAAAGTGGGGGGGCTAAAAGAAGATCAAAAATTTGTTTTTGATTTCCTAAAAAAACGAGAAACTACCAAACGTTTTGAATACGGTACCAAATACTACCAATCAACCACCAATCGATTGGTAAAAAAAAAAGTATCAATAATCCACTTGGGGGGGCTAACTTTGTTGAGGTATCCTATAGCGAAGGCCGAACTTCCTCGACGTCGGTAATGTAGACTAAAGCAAACGCCACCACGTAAGGTGGTGCCACTGGTGGTGACAACGCGAAACTCCGTACACGACACACACCACTGAATTGCTCACACGGACGCACGGTGGTAGAGAGACATATGCTATAGACGCGGCAACGCCGCGCGGAGTTGCCGCGTCTATGGATTCTTTAGCAATACGGCCTGAACCTGAAAATGCTTTCTGGCCGTCCGTAGCAGAAGGCAGTAACGTATCAAGGCTAATAAGCACCCGCTTTTTATAAATTACATATATTCTTATGCACACATGTGCGTATATATATATATGTATAATATGTACCTATAATTATTATGTGTATGTTTATAATTGTCTGATGACAAATAATAACAGTAGCATAATTGAGAATGTGAATTAGTATATACATAGTATGTATTCGCGCGGGTACTTATATATTAGACTTGGCAATTTACTGCATCTCTTGCACCTCTAATTTTTTTTCTTGTAATGTAAATGAATGATGTAAAACTCTTTCAAAGGATCTAGGTATCCATTCTTGATGGAGTAAAATAATAACTTTTATAACAAATGCAATAAACATTAAATTTATAGTATTGATTTATATAACTAATTTTATTGCTTCCTCGTAGAGGAAGCTTTGTTTTCGTGAATTTGGTATATGAACCTTTGATTGCGTATAAAGTTGGGTCTAATCAACCAAATTTAAATGATTTCTATATGAAATAGGGGTAGAAGAAACTAACGAAGAGATTGGTTTTTGAGTTTTTGATGCCAATATGTTCAGTGTTCTAAAATGTCGAAATATCGCATTAAAATCGCATGTCTGTATGTGTGTATGTGCAGATTGTCCGTGATTGCTCTAACTTCCGCAAATATTGAGATATCGGGCTGTTTTTTTATATTTTTTTTTATATTGATAGAGTATCATTCAGGGAAGGTTGGTATTAAATTTGGCGATGATCGGTAAAAGGGTTTTTTTTTTATTTTGAATTTTTTTAGAAATGTTTGTGGTTGCTCTAACTTTCGCAAATATTAAGATATCGGGCTGATTTTTTTTTAATCGATAGAGTATTATTCAAGGAAGGTTGATATTGAATTTGGCGATGATCAGTAAAAGGGTTCTTTTTTAAAAAAATTTTGAATTTTTTTAGAAATGTCCGTGGTTGCTCAAACTTCCGCTTTGGAGATATCGATCTATTTCTAATTTTATTATATTTTTCAGTCTTTTCTATCCCTATTTCATATATAATTTTTTAAGATTTGGTTGATTGGACCCAGCTTTATACGCAATCAAAGGTCCATAATTTTGATCGCATATAAAGCTAAGTCTAATCAACCGAGTTTAAAAGAATTATATATGAAATAGGAGTAGAAAAGACCGAAGTAAAAATTGTTTTTTGAGTTTTCGATGCCAATGTGTTGCTTATGTTCAAAAACGTCGAATTTAAATTTTTTGAGGAACGGTTTTGAGAATTGGCTATCCATCAAATAACTTAGGGTAGATCGAGGCGAATCGGATTAATATAAGTTGTAAGACAATTTTAGTTAGTATTTTATTTTAAACGAGCAATTTTATCGTGCTAATTAGTAATCCGATTTGCCTCGGTCTACCCTATACATTTTTTAAGCAGAAATTGGTAACCCTTTCACTAATCTTCGCTAAATTCGAAACAACCTCCCTTTAATGATACCTTATATATAAAATTACGCGTATGATTTGTACACTTTTTAGGCAAAAATTCGTAAACCCTTCACCGATCATTGCCAAATTCAACACCAATCTATCATTAATAATACTTTATCCATAAAAAAAAGACTTGCATGATTTCCAATCAATTACAATTTTTAAATATCTTTTTGACGTATTAAATTATTAATAAAATATACCTGTATAAAAATATACCTCAGTCTTAGCATCAGGAACAGTATACATAACAAACTAAATAAAAATCTTAATTATTATAACATAATCCCAGTAAACCAGTTTGTAACTGTTATGTAACTTAGGGAGCACATGGAAAGAACAACTTTTCATTAGTACCTATACTTTACTCCTGTAAAAGGATTTTTGCGATCCATAAAGCCGTTTCAAAGAACGAACTTTGACAGATATATGTCGTACAGAGTAGATGCCTCGTTAGACAAGGACAGATATCTCTCGTATTGTTCCTTTCTCTCCTATGTATGTAATTTGCATGCACCCATTTATTCCTCTCTCTCTCTCTCTCTCTCTCTCTTTTTCTCTCTCCCTCTCCCTCTCTCCATCTCTGTCCCTCTCTCTCTTATTGTTAGTACACTGGGTAGCGTACACTTAGTATGGTAAAATCAGGATTTTTTGGAAGTGTGGTGTTAGGATTTTAGGGTATATTTGAAGAAAGAAAAACGGTAATGTTATTTAGGACAAGAAACTCTATTTATTATTTCGTTGATAAAATGTTGGGAAATATAAACGAAAATACATATATGTATATAAATAAAATATATTATGTGATATATTTTTTTTTTATTGTTACTGTCGAAAGTAAATAATATTACATAAAACCAGTATAATGCAATTGAACATATATAGATATACATACACACGCACACGCATACGCAATCGCACATACATATGCATACGCACATACATATTATTTTTATTATTTTTTCTGTGGGCCCCAGGCCCCGTCCACGATGACGATATCACGGACATGGGACGTCTCCAGGATCATGCTCCAATTACTTTGTACTAACAATAAGAATAATTCTGCATACTTTTTTTATTTTGTGCCTTTATATCATATGTATTTTTCAAGCATAGCAACCTCGCAAAAGATGTCTTTTTTTATTTCAATTTCTGTTTCAAAAAGAATGTTTTATATATATATATATTTGCTTGTCATAGTGATTGAGATACGCGAGAACGCGCATAACGTGCAGTTTACGTCAAAGCGCCTGTTCGCGAGCGATATGTTTCGTCGACGGATGATTAGCTAATTATGATTGTATACAGAATACTGGATATTTGCGTAAAGTATCGTTGCCTCGCGAATAAAGTCGAAGGACCATCGAGAAGAGGAAGCTCTCGCGGTGCTTTCATTTCTTTTCCGAGTGCGCTTCAATTTTTTATCCGTTTTCGCCCTCGTCTTTGTTTCCATTGTTAGTATATGCGACAGCCTTCTTCTTCTTCTTCTTTTATTAAATTGGCTCCTGCTGCTAATCCGCAGACAATACGGCCAACATTTGCCACTGTTTGATTATAACAAAGTCTGGAACTCGTTGCGTAACAAAGTCCGAATGGAAATTATCAAAAAACTGAGTGGAGATCAAGGCCGACAGTAACAGTCGTAATACTCAAAAAAATTTTTCCGGATAGAACACGTCCGAACACGTTAAAACGTGTCGTCCGCGAAACACGTCCGAACTCGTTGCTTCTCAACGACTGTCAGTGTCAACGACCGAATATATGCGACAGCCGTTACTGCACTCCATGAAGAGTATCATTGATTTATCGAATAATACATAAGAAAAAGAGATGTCTTTCCTTGTGATTAGAAATCCAAACAATTTATTTCGAGAATCATAAAAAAATTGTATTGTGTTACTTTCTTTCCATCGCGGCGAGTACCTAATCGTTTTTATACATTTATAGTTTACAAGTATACATAGTACTTGAAAAGAAAGGAAAAAGGTGATCGTCGCGTTTTTTTTCACAGAGACGGGCAAACGTGAAACTGTGTTATTCACGTTGCCCGACTAAATCAAACTCGGATGCTACAAGTATCTAGTTTTTATCCATCGGGACTTTTAGGATGCCGCGAATGCTGATATCAAGAATAATTATACGGAGCTGCATATTTTCCACAACGCGTAGGGAAAAAATTGAATGGTTTCTAATATGTATTCTTTCAAACTTGCTTTCCTCTTTTTGAAAATTTACACCAAGAGAAACTTCAGAGAACCCACCGACTTCAAACAACACCAAGAGAAAAAATCAATATAAAGTAATATGTAACAAATTACATATTACTTTATATTGATTTTTTTAACATCTTTATTTCTTAAAAAGGAAACGAAAACCGTAGAAGACAATTAAAATACATAAAAAAAGGATACATAAAAAAAAATTTGATTTTAAAATATCTTTAGTTTTAACGTGGAAACCTTGAAATGAAATTATATTGCTCGATTTTTCTGATAAGAATTTCAAGTAATTCCAACGTTTTTTACTTGATTGCACTGTACAAAGAGCTCAAGTACGCAATATAATGTCATTTCAAGGTTTCCACGTTGAAACTAAAAATATTTTAAAATAAAGAACATTTTTCTTTATATGTATTACTGGTTTTATTTATACTTTGTTTCACAAATTGTCAACATCAAGTATGTATGTCATCATGCGTGGCGGGAGTATGCTCCTATATGTATAATTCTTGATCAAATTATTTTATGTAAATTGATAATAAATAAATAAATTAATTAATAATAAATATCTTCTAAAACACCAAATTTCCAAAAAGTTTAAATTTTATTTTACTGACTGTACGATACCCTGTATAATACAGAGACAGAGAGAGAGAGAGAGAGAGAGAGAGGAGAGAGATCGTGAAAGAGCGTAAGAAACGAGAGAAAGCGTAATGAATAAGTGCATATGGTTTACATGTACATATGGAAGAGAAAAGAAGAATACGAGAGATATCTGTCCTTGGCTGCGGTCCGATTCACGCTTACAGCGCTAATTTGGGCATATACAGCTGTCATCTGACGACAATAACAAAAATACTGCAGTTTATATATTATATATATATAATGACACCTAGGCGAGGTAGGGACAACATGTAGGAACAATAGTGTGTAAATAAAACTACGACTCAATGCCTAGAAAAAAGGATTTTGTAAAATGAAGTTTTGCATGCAGAGGCACATGCATCGTGAACCGGACCGCAGGGTATGTCTAACGATATATCTGTCCTCGTCTAACGAGACATCTGTGCGATCTATCTATCCTTGTCTAACGAAATACGTCTGTCCTTGTCAGATTGCAGCGACTGCAGCGCCATCTCTCAAAAGATCCGACAACTACTGTTACACGCAACTTACTGCTCATCCTGTCAACTTGCATGTGCCTCTGCATGCAAACCTTCATTTTACAAAATCTTTTTTTCTAGACGTTGAATCTTAGTTTTATTTACACGATATTGTTCCTACATGTTGTCCCTACGTCGCCTTGGTGTCATTATACATATATAAACTGCGGTAATTTTGTTATTGTCGTCAGATGACAGTGGTATGTGCCCAAATTAGTAAATTTTTAATTTTTTTTCGTTTCCGATATGAAATCGTACAAGGCGATGTAGATTTTTGTGCGTACTTTAATTCTAGACCAAAAACTTGCAATTCTGTAAAGCCAATTCAAAGATTCTTTAATACATATATACTACTATGCGTGTACTTGGCGCATTTTTTTACCTGTTTTTGAAAAAGGTTAATGATATACAAAAGCTTTTGTCGCGCATATCGATTTTCAATAATGGATAGATATTGTAACAAATACGTTTTACGTTCATTCGAAAACAAATTATGTGTACACATAATAAAAATTGTATGAATTAAAATTATGTGTATACACATAATAAAAGTGCGGAATTATTTTTATGTCAGATATAATTTTTATTCATCCAATTTTTATTATGCCAAGACAATTTTAATTCATCCAATTTTTATTATGTCTATAATTTTCATTTGTCCAGTTTTTATTATGTCTAGACATAATTTTATTTCAACGAATTTTTATTATGTCATAACATAATTTTAGTTCTGCCGCTAGGGAATTTTTAAGTCGATTCTTATGAATCAAGCTTGAATTCGATGTCTAGGTATCCCAGGTTGCCGATAACGGGTTACAAATAGTGCGCTCCATAGTTTTCGGTGTCCAAGTGTAATAATACGTTGAATTCGATGTCTAGGTGTCCCACGTTGCCGATGACGAGATCCACATAGTGCGCTTCGTAGTTTTCGGTGTCTACGTGTATTAATACCTCAAATTCAATATCTACGTGTCCTACATTTAAATTTAAAGTTATTAATACACCTAGTCACCAAAAACTACGAAGCGCACTATGTGGACCTCGTCATCGGCAACCTGGAACACGTAGACATCGAATTCGAGATATTATTACACCTAGACACTAAAAACTACGGAGCGCGTTATCTGGACCTCGTCATCAGCAACCTGGGACACCTAGACATCAATTTCAAGGTATTAATACACGTAGACACCGAAAACTACGGAGCGCACTATGTGGATTCCGTCATCGGCAACCTGGGACACGTGGACATCGAATTCAAGGTATTAATACACGTAGACACCGAAAACTACGGAACTCACTATCTAGACATCGTCATCGGCAACCTGGGACACCTAGACATTGCATTCAACGTATTATTACACCTGGACACCGAAAACTACGGAGCTCACTATCTAGACATCGTCATCGGCAACCTGGGACTCCTAGACATCGCATTCAACGTACGATTACACCTGGACACCGAAAACTATGAAGCGCATTATCTGGATCCCGTCATCGGCAACCTGGGACACGTGGACATCGAATTCAAGGTATTAATACACGTAGACACCAAAAACTACGGAGCGCACTATGTGGACCTTGTCATCGGCAACCTGGGACACCTAGACATCGAATTCAACGTACGATTACACCTGGACACCGAAAACTATGAAGCGCACTATCTGGATCCCGTCATCGGCAACCTGGGACACGTGGACATCGAATTCAAGGTATTAATACACGTAGACACCGAAAACTACGGAGCGCACTATGTGGACCTCGTCATCGGCAACCTGGAACACGTAGACATCAAATTCAACATATTATTACACCTGGACACCGAAAACTACGAAGCGCACTATGTGAACCTCGTCATCGGCAATTTGGGACACCTAGAAATCGAATTCAAGGTATTAATACACGTAGACACCGAAAACTACGGAGCTCACTATCTAGACATTGTCATCGGCAACCTGGGACACCTAGACATCGCATTCAACGTATTATTACACCTGGACATTGAAAACTACGGAGCTCACTATCTAGACATCGTCATCGGCAACCTGGGACACCTAGACATCGCATTCAAGGTATTAATACACGTAGACACCGAAAACTACGGAGCTCACTATCTAGACGTCGTCATCGGCAACCTGGGACTCCTAGACATCGCATTCAACGTATTATTACACCTGGACACCGAAAACTACGGAGCTCACTATCTAGACATCGTCATCGGCAACCTGGGACTCCTAGACATCGCATTCAACGTACGATTACACCTGGACACCGAAAACTATGAAGCGCATTATCTGGATCCCGTCATCGGCAACCTGGGACACGTGGACATCGAATTCAAGGTATTAATACACGTAGACACCAAAAACTACGGAGCGCACTATGTGGACCTTGTCATCGGCAACCTGGGACACCTAGACTTCGAATTCAACGTACGATTACACCTGGACACCGAAAACTATGAAGCGCACTATCTGGATCCCGTCATCGGCAACCTGGGACACGTGGACATCGAATTCAAAGTATTAATACACGTAGACACCGAAAACTACGGAGCGCACTATGTGGACCTCGTCATCGGCAACCTGGAACACGTAAACATCGAATTCAACGTATTATTACACCTGGACACCGAAAACTACGGAGCTCACTATCTAGACATCGTCATCGGCAACCTGGGACACCAAGAAATCAAATTCAAGGTATTAATACACGTAGACACCGAAAACTACGGAGCTCACTATCTAGACATCGTCATCGGCAACCTGGGACACCTAGACATCGCATTCAACGTATTATTACACCTGGACACCGAAAACTACGGAGCTCACTATCTAGACATCGTCATCGGCAACCTGGGACACCTAGACACCGCATTCAACGTACGATTACACCTGGACACCGAAAACTATGAAGCGCACGATCTGGATCCCGTCATCGGCAACCTGGGATACCTAAACATCGAATTCAAGCTTGATTCATAAGAATCAATATATATTATATAAATACTTAATTTAGCTAAATAGAAATCTTCCTTCTGACCGATAAGTCTATCGACCTTTAATAATTTACCTACTAGATCGTTCGAAATACGCGCGCGATATCGAAACTGGCGATACCTGCGCCGCCAGTGTCGAAAAAGTGAAAGGGACATTTTCTCTGATCACGTGATCACACAGATCGGCGTTAGGAGGAGGAAGAGGAGGAGGAGGAGGAGGAGGAGGAGGAGGAGTATCTTAATAAAAAATTTTCACATTTGGACTTTGCGTCGCAATATCTCCGCTCGTAGGGCACGTAGCGGAAAATTATACAGGAGATACCCCCCTTATTTTGACCCCAACTATCGATTAAGCCTACTTAGAACTTGATCCGTTCACTCGTTATCGAGATCTCAACATCTCGGGTACTCGCAACCCGTCGCGTCGCGTAAAAGAGTCACGGTGCGGTCTCGCTCCGCGTGTACTTGGCGCGAGACACTACCGTGTCTCTTGATACACACGTGTGTGTATGTGACAAAATAAGTGTGAGAGTGCGAGTTCATGTACGTATCTGTCACAGGAAAATGTGTTCAGTAAATGTATTATACTAATTCAGTAAGTGTAATATAATAAATGTGTGAATGCATACTTTATCTGCCATAACTATTTATTATGTTATCAATATGTATGTGCAAATGTTGATTTAGTTTATTAGATGTTATACCTTTACTGAATTAGTGTATAACATATCTGCATCTCTCTATTTCCACGAATTTTATTGAGATTACGGAATGACAGATAGTTTTAGGTTTATATACATATAGATAAATAGATTAGATATGTAGACAGATAGATAGATAGATAGATAGATGGATGGATAGATAGATAAATATATAGATAAATAGCAAACATGTTACAGTAATTCAGTAAATATATACACTTCCTAAATCGAAGTTTGCACATATGTATTGATGATATAATTAATATATACAGACAAATTATGCATTCATAACTATGTACACTGTAACATACACAATCAATGTATGCATAATATAATAAACTTATAGAAGATAAATTCACTGATTTAATTATTACAGAATACATTTTACTAGACAGATACATTTATAACCTCACACTCACACTTCACTCCGAAATCCATTGTGTATCTTGAAACGAGGTAATAATTATAAAAGTGAACATAAATTAATACATTTTGAGCAATAAAATCATAGATATTCTGGGACAATACTTCACTTTTTTAATTTTCACCTCATCTCAAGATACATAATCAATTTCTCCTCTTGTCACACTCTGCGTGCGTTTACACAAGCATCAGCTGGTCTCTAGTGCAGCGCCGCTATCCGCCGCGTGATATGCGGGAACTAATTTTTGCCGTCTGTCTCATCTTCCATGTCATCATTGCTAGTGCACGTTTGCAATAATCATTTTGCACAGATAACTTTTTTGTTTAGAGTCTAAACCTAATTCTGACAACGGTATCGTATTTTTAGATGTAATCCGCTGGCCACGCCACAGTCTTTTTGTAACAATACATTGTAGAATTTTTATATAAAGCGAATGTTTTCCAAGTGACGCATTGTTATATGCAGTTTCTAAAATTATTTTTATTCTCGGTATAAAATCGCGTGGTGTGGCCTTCATTTCCAAATATGCTTCAACTTTGGAGAAGGATTTTTCAATCCGTAAAGCCAAAAAAAAAATATCTGTGCAAAACGAATGTCGGTATTACAGACCCGGCTATAGGATCCCCTTAACCTTCCATCTATTTCCTCTCTGGATTACTAATAAATAGGAATAGAAATAATAAATATAGCGTTATAATATTTATAAATTAATCGACTCTAACCTCAAAAGACGCGATAAAATAATAGATCTTGAAGCTTCTTACCTTTCCAGCTTTGGGCCCGAACGTTGCCGGACGAGCCGCCGTATCCGCTTGATAGGCACAAACGACTATTCGCGTGAAAATGTCGAGTCAACGACCATTCAACGACACATGCTATCGACAGATGAGGTTTCGATCTGGTGCACATGAAGAATAGCGGCGTCGATTTGTATCATTTCATCCTCAGAGTGATGAAAACACACGCGAAAAAGAACAATCGGTCGAAAATAACTATTGCGTCGCTCACTATCGTTGAATCCGCATTTCTTCGGCGTGCCGAAGAATCTTTTTCTTCACGTGCATTCCGATATTCACTGCCAGTTGCCAGTGCTGAGAACGTGACGTCATAAAGCAGTGCTGGCAATGCGTTCCGTAATTGCTTACATTGCTTTTACCACCTTATAATGGAACGACATCGCAGTACTGTCAGAACATAAATAATGGCGTTAATACCTACATTTTCAATTAAAGTCATTGAATTATTTGATTCATCTGAATCGGATGATTCTACAGATGAGGAAGACAAATGTATATTATTTTGTCTTAATAAGATACGCGTAACACCATCGCGTTTAATACCGCGCTGCAAAAATTATATGGACGTAGTTCATTCTTTTGCAGATAATGAATTTAAGAAACATTTTCGGTAAGTAAACTATACATAAATTTTATATTTAATACACATAGAATACACATATAAAATATTGTTGCACTCCGACGACTTTCGCACGCTCCCTAGGCACTCCCGCACTCGGTCGCGCGTTAACTCGCGTACCGCGGAATAAGGGAAAACAGGTTTTAGGAACGAAAGGATAGTTTATTGCGAATGTTACAATCATAGAACGAGAACCGAAACGTTCGCTCGAGTTTCAGTCCGGAGGAAATCTGAAAGCCGGGCTGTATCAACAACGCATAGCAACGCCGGTTGCTAAAGACGCTCCGCGGCGGAAAATACCGGGCGAAGCTGCGAACTCAGCGCGAGTGCAACACTGCCTCCCCGTTCTTCAGATTGTCGTCCCGACAATCCGGAAGGGCAGTCTCCAGGAGGTTCCACTTTCTTTGCAGGCTCCAGGGCTCTGAAGCGTTCCTCGCCCTATCCCGAGCTGTTGCTTCAAGATGTCGGGCTTCGCCTTCATTGGGCCCAACCTGCCAACAAGAACTTTCCGTCCTCCTTCCGTTCCTCGCCGTTACAGAAGGCTCTCTTCCTTCTCGGCTTTACTGGAACTCCATTAAAATTCCTCCTTGACGCAGTTCTCCTCACCGCATTCTCCTTCCGCCGCAGACGTCGTCTCACGGAAGTCTTCGGACAAGGGGGGAGGAAATAACTTTTTGAGGACCCATCGTCTCTGACCGAAACAACAATTCGAATCAGGACTCCCCTAGTCCCTGCCTCGGCATTCGCCCAAGTCCCTCGGAAAAACCTCAATTGCAAAAACCGAGGGAGAGGCAGTCTTCTTTAAACCGTGGTCCCAAGATAATAATGAAGAGTCCACTCCGTGTCCTTCAAGATCTTCCAATGAAGAAACGAAGATTCTCCCTTAAACACAAAAAAACCATACACGCAGTAACATATATCAACTTCAAAGAAAAACTTTTTAACGATAAATCGGGTTCCGATTTCTTTAACTACTTCCTACTGTTCTCTCATAAAAAGGGGCTAACCTATCCGCATGTACTACTCTCTTTCTATGCCTGGGGGATTTTCGAATACAAAATACTACATCACTTAATTTTCTTACAATTAGAAAAGGGCCTTCCCAACTACTTTGTAATTTCGGGGCCTTCCCCTTTTCTCTTCGAGGATTATAAAACCACACTTTCTGATTTTCTCGAAAAAGGTCCTTCCTGGCTCCACGATCATACCAGTTTTTTACCCTAGAAGATCTAATTTCTAACCTATCTCTGACTACTGAATGAATCCCTTCCAATTTTTCCCTCAGTCTTTTGATAAAATCGCCCTCTGACCTAGGGCTCTCCTCCCGAAGTCCCGGAGGACTGCCTTGTAATAAATCTAAGGGCAACTTAAGATTCCGGGCACAATACATCTCCGCAGGAGTCACGCCCGTGGTCTCATGTTTTGAAGATCTATAAGCCAAAAGGAATAAGGGAATCCACTTGTCCCAATCTCTTTGATCTTTGGAGATAAATTTGGCTAAGTAATTGGTAATCGTTTGGTGTTGTCTCTCCACCTGCCCATCAGACTGCGGCTGCAACGGGGTAGTTCTAGTTTTTTTAATTCCGAGAAGTCCCATCACTTCTGTGAAAAGTCTCGATTCAAAATTCCTCCCCTGATCCGTATGAACTTCCGAGGGGACTCCATATCTAGAAATAAACTGATTAACAAAAGTCTCAGCTATTATCCTTGCTCTCATATTTCTCAAGGGAAAAGCCTCAATCCACTTAGTAAAACAGTCCACAATGACCAACAGATACTTATTTCCAGACTTGGTCAATGGAAGAGGACCGAGTATGTCCATCTGGACCCTTTCAAAAGGGAACCCGACATTATAAATTTGTAACGGAGACTTTCCTTTTCCCGACAGTCCCCTTTTCGAAACGCAGATCTCACAAGATCTACACCAATCTTCTACATCTCTTTTACAAGTGGCCCAATAAAATCGCCTACGAATTTTTTCAAGGGTCTTGTTAACTCCAAAATGTCCCCCCGAAAAAGAATCGTGTGCCTCCTCTAAAATCTGTTTAATTCGTTTTTGTGGAACAATGAGTTGATGAATCCTGGACTTAAGATTAGGAGCCTCCCATATCTTATAAAGAACTTCATTCCTCAAGACGATAGCGTCCCAATAGAAAAGGTAAATTTGAGCGGAAACGTCTTCTGTCGAAATCTCAGATCGTGACGGCCGTACCCCCGTTTCTTTGCCTCGGTAAACAGCCGCGATATTTTGATCCTCTAGCTGGTCTTTTTTCCATTCATCCAAAGTTTCTCCCAGCAAGATTATTCGCGCGACCGTTTTCTCCGATTCAACTGGGTTCCTCTCCTCTACTCTAGCACAAAACGTACAGCCGTCAATCTCGCACTGACGCCTAGATAATCCATCGGCGTTTCCATGCGAAAGACCTTTACGATAAATTATCTCAAAATTATATTGTTGGAGTCTCTCCAACCAGCGAGCTAATTGTCCCTTTAAGTCCTTGAAGGACATAAGCCATTTAAGGGAAGCGTGGTCCGAACGGATGACAAATTTACGCCCCAAAAGGTAATGTCGAAAAGATTTAACCGAGTCGACTATCGCTAACAACTCACGACGAGTAACACAATAATTTCTTTCCGTTTTACTCAACACACGGCTGAAGTACGCGATAACCTTTTCTAACCCTTCTTGCCTCTGGGATAACAATGCACCAACCCCGATGTTAGAAGCGTCAGTGTCTAACACAAACTCTCCCTCCCCCCTCGGGAAAGAAAGTACGGGAGAGGATGTCAACACCCGCTTTAAATTCTCAAAAGAGTTCTGACACTTCTCCCCCCAAACAAATTTCACTTGATTTCCGGTAAGCGTAAAGAGGGGCTTTGCTAAAGAAGAGAAACCTTTAATGAATTTCCGATAATAAGAGCAGAAACCGAGAAAACTACGTAATTGCCTTTTGGAATGAGGAACCGGCCATTCTTTTACAGCGGAAATCTTATCAGGGTCTGTAGCAATACCCTCTGTAGAAATCACATGTCCTAAGTATTTAACCTTTCTTTCAAAAAGTACACATTTTTTAGGATTGATTTTTAAGTTAGCTAAACGTAAACGAGAGAATACTTCTTTTAAATTCCTTAACATTTCCTCAAAACTCTTTCCAAAAATGATAACATCGTCTAAATAAGATAAACAAATCTTTGATAAAAGTTTTCGAAGAACTTTTTTCATCAATCGTTCAAAAGTGGCAGGGGCGTTACAGAGACCAAATGGCATTACGACAAACTGCCATAACCCGTTCCCGATAGAAAAGGCCGTCTTCTCGCGATCTTCCGGGCGGATCTTAATTTGCCAGTATCCGCTTTTCAAATCCAAAGTAGAGAACCAACTATTGCCCGATAATTGGTCCAGGATGTCATCAATCCTGGACAAAGGAAAAGAATCCTTTTCAGTCACCTCGTTAATTTTCCGAAAGTCAATACAGAAACGGATTGAACCATCTTTCTTTTTGACAAGAACGACCGGAGAAACCCAAGGGCTACGCGACTCCTCAATAACGCCCTGTTTCTTCATTTCTTCAATAATTCCGTCGACTTCCTCTCGCATTCGAAAAGGAACACGTCGTGGAGTTTGCTTAATTGGAGTAGGATTTTTCAAATTAATTTCATGATTAACGACTTCACAATTTCCCGCAACGACGTCTTCAGAAAAGACATCCTGAAATTCATTCAAAAATCCAGCAAAAACCTCGTTCTGTCCTGCGTCCAAATTTTCAGAATCTTTTTCAAATAGCCCTTTTAAGAAAGGAGGAACTACTTCAGAAGAATACGCCACCCGAGAGCAACTCAAAACCCTTCCGATTTCTGGTAAATATCTATAAAAGGTCAAATCTCACCGATGACCTTGACCTTGACATATGTTGTCAAGGTCACCCTCCTGAGTGACCTTCAAAAGATTTTAGCCGGCGGTCATTGTTCATTAAAAAGTTATAAACAAAAAAAGTTTGAAAAATATAGCAGCTATTTTGAGTACTAATAGACATAAATAATTGATATTTATGTCGAAATAGTATATGTATGAACGAAGGAAAATTATTTAAAGCAGTGAATTGTTGATATATTGAAAGGAAAGTTATTTAAAGTAAAGAATAGAGACATAGGTTAGTTGACGCGCTTTAAACACTTAAATACTTTTAAAGCGCGTCACTGGCTTTACGCAACATCTCACCTATTTTTTTCACCGATTTCTGAAATTTGGCCCGCGCGGAGCGCGGGCGACAATGTTTGTGTAGGTAAAGCGCGCCACGAACCCATGTGACCACAGGGGGGCGACAGTAAACCTAGGAGTGTCGACATATTTATTAGTCATTTATGCCTTCCAATACTCAAAATAGCTGCTATATTTTTCAAACTTTTTTTGTTTATAACTTTTTAATGAACAATGACCGCCGGCTAAAATCTTTTAAAGGTCACTCAGGAGGGTGACCTTGACAACATATGTCAAGGTCAAGGTCATCGGTGAGGTTTGACCTTTTATAGATATTTACCGAAGCGTCGTCCGTAGTACCGTTGACGATATTGTTTTTCGCACGTACACTCTCAGCTTTCGGATCGAGATTCTCGTGCCGATCGAGATCTAAAGCTTCTTCCAAGGAAATCAGTTCATTCTCCGTACAATCGTCTTTCGTGTTTGTGGAAGTAAGTTTCGTCTGCTAAGTTGCATTTTCATCCAACGCTTGCGTTTCAGCTCTGTTCTTCACTTCTTCGACGATCGGCTCTTCGTTCTCTTCGATCTCTGTCTCCGCATCCGAGCTATCTTCTCTATACAAATCGTCCAGCTCAAACGTTCTCTCGTATTGATTATCCGCATCGTCATCGCTGTTCCTCACCACGTCGATCATCTTCCTCTCGTCTATCACCAACGAATGATCCGACTTTCCGACTCTGATTTCGCACCGTCGTGATCGTTCTTCATAGTATCTTTCTGTATCTGCACTTGATTCCAATGGCTCGCGATTTGATCCTTGTTGTCAAATTTGGATTTGTTGACCACGCGTTGATCATCTGCCTCGTCGATGTTGACGTCGAACAATGTCTTCGGACCCTTTCTCGATTTTGACGAACGTTGCTCGTTCGCGATCGCGTAATCGACGTCAATCAATCCGCTCGTACTCGCTCTCGGACGACGTCGACAACTCCGCGAAGAGGTTCTGCTTGCCCTTCGAGCATAGTTGACTCTTCAAAATGCCAACGCCGATGTCTTCCGTCTTAGCTGCCGTCCTAAACTCGTCCGAGCTGTCGTTCTCGTACCACGCGTTTCTCGCTCGCTTCTTCTCGAGCCTTTACCTTGTTTATATATATATATATATATATATATATATATATATATATATATATATATATATATATATATATATATATATATAAGTAAAGTATATATTGATTAACATTTCTTTACTTATTTTCTTTTTCTACGAGTCTCTCTAATAAATTTTCCAATCTTTTAAAGGCGAGAAGTTTCTCTTCATGCTGTTTTGTACGAGTTTCTCTCCGTTTAGCGCGTTCTTCTTTGCTAAATGATATGTAATCATTTATTAATGCGGTGACTTTTCCCTTTTTGGTGACTGAAATTATAAATATACAATATATATAATTATGCACATATACAATTATTGTATATCTACCATAAGACATATATTGTGTTACCTTTTTCTGGAAGATTTTCTTTTTCGTCTTTTACGTCGCTTTCGCTTTCTGTTTCATCCAAGTGCGATCCTGCTACTGCCAAAGGTTTTACCCAAGGTTTATCACCAAATATCTCTTGCATTATCTGTAAATACCAAAATGTTAAACTTATTTTAAACATATATTATTGTATTAAGCACAAGCACATATAATTTAACTAACAAATAAATTTTAATAATTTAACCTGTAAAAATTCCCAATCTTTCCTAGAGAGTTCGGTTTGAGACGCCGTGCGGGTCGGACGCGTTTCCTGCCCTCGCCTCGTGTACGGATCCGATCCTTTCCTATCCTTTCCTGCCTCGGTGCGTGAGATAGATAGAAATTACGAGTGTGAATTCGTGGAGCCTATCGAGGCTGCTTCTCTAATTAAATTTGCTTTACGCTCCCCCATCGGAGGGGCAGCTGCTTTTATCCTTTTTCGATATTGCTAACCGCTTATATGGCGGATACTGGGGATACGCAGTCGAAGCTCGGTAACCCGCGTGCTTCCGATAGTAAAGAATTAGCCAGGTCGAATAAGAGGATTAAGATCGGTGTTCCGGCACACGAGTTCGAATTAACCGTAAAACGGTTTATGGAAGAAGACCCAGCGATGAATACGGAAGGATGGACAACGATCGGTCGGAGGAATTCACTGGCCAAAAAACAGAGAGAAGACGAAATCAATAAGAGACGTAATATCTCTCCCTCTCGGAATGGGAGTTCTAGTGACGATATGGAGATGGATTATAATGTAGATAGTTTTGCTGACACCCACGAAAGCGAATTTTTGAAACAAGCTACCGTGGAAGATAGTAATAAGAATATAGACGACAATATATCTCCACCCTTGAATATGGTCTCGAATGACGAAGATGGAATTCTCACCCATCGCCCACGTGATCCGGCAGTGCCTTCCATAGCGGATAAGGATAGAGAGACATACGAGGTGCGAGATGGCGAGCTGGTAAGATGCTCATATCAACAAACCCTCCCCGTGATCACAAGATACGATAGTAGTTTCCGTGGAAAGGCCAAAATCACTATGAAACTACCTCCCGAACAGACTACTGCCAGGAAAGGTAAGAACTTAATTAAAATATGGATGATATTGAGATCCAATCGAATATGCCCGAACGTGGTGGAGATGGTTAACCACTTCACTGCGGAGGCGGAATTCACAGATTATGTGGAGGCTAATTTAGCATTAGAGAAAATTGAGAAAGTCCCTAATAAATTAAAAGCTTTCATGGAAAAACGGTCAATGATCAGGAGAGGAGTCATTGCGGATTGGCCCTCATCGATAAAAGACCTATGGTCGGTAATTCAGGACACTTCAGGCATTATCAATTTGGAACGTATGTACCGACGAAAATGGGACAATAACGAGAAGAAAACTGTTTTATCAGAAACGGACAACATTATCGTTACCTTTAAAGGAGTCGGTATCAGAGATTTGAAGATATTCTCGAACAACGTAGGATTGAAGGTTAGATCTTTCATTCCACAGACTAGACAGTGTTTCAACTGCTATAGGTTCGGTCACACCAAAACTTCATGTAAGAGCGAGACTTATTGCATAGTATGCGGTGATAAATCGCATGGTCAGTGTGAGAAACCGATTAAGTGCCGCAATTGTGGAGGTGCACACAAATCGACCTTTAAAAATTGCCCTGTGTTTGAAAAAAATAAGTTAATAAATAAAACTATGGCTCAAAAGAACATTTCCTATTTTAGCGCCAGACGTATATTGTGGAAGGAGGTGGCCGCTCTGACGTCCTTCTTGAGGATGCAGTTTTGCGAATGACGAATCATGGCCAAGTCTCCCCCCCCGGAGAACGAAGTCTTATGCGGAATCGACCCGTGAAGTATCCAGTAATAACAACATTCAGCTTGCCCGAAGCAGGACGGAGCCGAGAGCGCCCCGACCTCTGGCATATAAAAAACGATATACGGATTCAGACAGGAGGCAGCCACCCCTGAACATATCTAGTCGAGAATAACAACTTAATCAACATAATCAATGCGCTGGGGATACTAATAAGGAAAAAAACGGTATTATGTTGAGGGCGGCCAGGAATGGAGCGGCCTGGTCGAACAATATTTCTGCTCAATCGACGGGGGAATCCCCGCCATATGTATATGTACCACAGGTGCCACAGGATCCTCAGGATGTTATTAGTGGATTGAGAAAGACATTGTTGGCCATGGGGCCACAGGATCAACAGGTTTTCAGGAAAAAAATAAGTGAACTGTTGATGGAGAACTTAAGTAAAAAGGACGACTCCTTTTTGGTCACGAATGATGTCATAGAAGTAAGTGAATCAGGTAATCGGTGTGAATCTAATATTGAGGGGAGGCATAG